>OY856412.1:1231910943-1232098443 GCA_963693085.1 Alisma plantago-aquatica | reverse complement strand
CCTTAATTCGGATTAGAAACCCTAGAAAGTGAATCCAAGTCGATAAAGTAGATTCTTGATAAAGTGTGTAATAAATAGAGTACATATTCTTTTCAGGAATTATGTGATTGTTGAATTGTTTGCTTGGATTGCTTTCTTGGTTGGAATTGCTTAATGCTTGTGAAATCATCAAATCAGGTATGTGGTTATGATTATGAATAATCGCTCTAGTTTCACGGTGATTCCCAAAGTTTTATCGGTTGCTTGAAAATAACTGTTGGATGTCTATTTATTTCATGCAACTATAAAGTGACTATGATTATCACTATAAATGTGCATATATAACTGGCTAGATCTGGGTCCACCTCTGTTGCTTTGAAAAGGCTAAAAAAGGGGTAATCCTAGAGTAAGGTCTAGGTTACCGTGAGTTAGAAACTGGGATACCTACGTGTAGTTCCATGAGACTCTTTAGCATACCCTGAGTTAAGGAGTGGTCTACCTATGAGTAGTTCCATGTGACTCAACCCTAAAAACTGGTTCACTTAATAGGTGGATCATGAGTGGTTTAATGGGGACAACATAGAGGATAGGGTACTCTTGGATCACAGAGTTATATCTAAAATGTAGTCTTGGTTGTTAAATGATTAATTGAATGATTACATTGTTAACATATTTACATGATTATTGTTTCCCCCACATACCAGCTTCGGTTGACCGACGTTTTGTTTGTCGGCATTTTAGGTACAAGCCAAAAGGACAAACAATAAATCATCATATTGTGAAATACATGAAGTAAAATACAAGGAGGATTAGTTAGAGTAGAATTCATACATGGATAGAAGTTTAGAAATCCAAAATTTCAAAAGTTATGCAAAGTTTATTTTCTTACAGCTTTTCAGTTTAGTCTGTTAAAATTTAATAATTGTTCTTGGTTAAGTGACAAACCTTTGATCCAAAATTATGGGTGTAGATTCTACTTCTCGGTCTCCCTTAATTGGGGATTACCGGACGGTGGGGTTGTAACATTTGGTATCAGAGCGTAGGTTCCTCACTTAACCATTAATAATTATTAAATTTTACAAACTCCATAGAACCCAAGGGAGTTATTAGAGGATTATCCGAAAGACGGAGGTGTCTAGAAAAAGATCACAATCGAGGGATGGCAATATTTTCCTCCGCACCGCTAGTCGGAATACGAGGACTCTCGGATCCGTGTGACTGCCTGGACAAAGTCTTAGGGTATGATTCAAAATAAGATACCTTTAGGACTCTCTCATCTTTTTCCTCCCTTCTCAACTCAAATTCTATTAAGGACCTTAAGGATTAGGGTTTTCTCTCTTCTCCTCACCTTCTTGAGGTATGGGTAAAGTTGATAAGGTCTAAGGAATCCTCCACCAAATTAATGAAAAAGTATGTAAATAAGATGTCATGGACATAAGCTTAATAGATTAAGTGCAAACTAAAGGATAAATACATTCTTATGTCGTATGACATAAGTTGGAATGCCCTCAGGAGAGACCTGAGGCTAGACCTTCTTGTCAGGAGGATAAGGAAAGAGAGTTAGTCATGGAGATAGAAATCTCCATTACAAGCAGAGACCTGGCACATCCTCTGAGGATGATGTTAACCCTAACCCTAAGTGAAGGTTAGAGAGAGATGGCATGATGAGTTAGACCAGGTGTTTGGATGGACATGCCTTGGATGACGTATGAGCCATGAGAGGTTGGATGACCTAGTACCTCTGGCGACCCAACCCTGGGAAGGGTCGTGCATGTGAAGGATAACTCCTTCATTGATGAGGTTAGAGAAGAACCTATGGAAACCCCATGAGCTTATATGGTTATAATAGGCACCCAGAACGTATCAGTAGTGCGAACAATAGGTTGAAACCCCAGCCAAGAGAGTATGAAGGATGGCTTATGAGATAAGCATATAGAGTTATGGATAATCTTGAGAAAACATAAGTTTGAGCCTAGGCTTCACCCACATAGAGGTATGCTTTTGAGCTTGATCCTTCATGGAGAGAGGACCTCTAATAGTAAGGTTGGATGTGGAGTTAGCTCTAGAGAGAGAGAGAAGGAACCAAGCAAGAAAGTTGGAAGCCTAAACCCTAAGATATGAGGAACAGTGGGGAGTCGAGGATGATGTGACCTAAGTGGATGATAGTGGTTGCCTCATGCATGATCCCTGGAGGCTGACGATATCTTTGTTGTCTTTAAAGGAACCAAACCCTAGAGAGAGGATGATGCTTCTGGCACCCATGTGCCTATGGTATAAGTGTTTACCTTCCGAGAAAGGAAGAAGAAGTTCTGTATACCCTGGAGAGGTTTAGTAACATGTTATGAGGCCTTGTACCTTGTTGTTTGTCCTTGAGGAGGACCCAACTCTAAGTGTTGCTCGAGTTGAAGGATGATAGGAAGTGCATGTCATGCCTTTTGCATGCTTGATTCGTGGTTAAGAGATAGAGCATGCAGTTGGACACCTAAAAGTGAACCTAGGGTTCCTAGGCCTAAGAGGGGAAGCAGTGTACCCAATTCTCATGACGAGAATTAAGTTGCTATAGTTTCGAGCATGGTACTCCTCCTGTATATAGGAAAAGGAAACCCCTTAAGATTAAAGGTATGTTTGATGAACCCCTCGTAACTAAGTTGAAGACATGGGAAGGTATAATCTTGACCCAATGTTGAGGATGAGAATAAGTGTAACCTAGCATGGTTTAGCAGGTGGTCCGCTTGTGCCTTAATGGCTTGCTAGGGTCAAGCATGCTCATGTAAATATAAACCCTAAGGACGTTTGTGACCTTTTTTATCGAGGAGAATCTTTCCTCCCATCCTAGGAGAGGGACCCTTTGGTAGAGTGTATACCAGTTTTGTTGGTTTAAGTTAACCTAAAGAGGTCTCATAGGATCTTGAGAAGCTAAGTGAAAAGTACATGGTATGAGGATAAACCTCTAGACCCATAGATAACCATCTTAAGTACATGTGGATGTGTTACCATGGAGGTAACCGATATGGGGCCTGACCAAGGTAGGTAGGTCACCATGACCCCTATGAAAGGATGAAAGTTTGTCCTTGAATGCAGAAAGAGATATGATGAAGGCTTGGGTAAGGTTTTAAGTTGGACATGTACTATAATGGAATCCTAAATCTATCCTAGGGTCAGGTAGGGATAAGACCGATGAAAGTAGGAGTTGCCTGATTCCCTAGTTGCACATGACCAAGGGTCGGGAAGTAACATCTATCATTGTCTGAGGGCCATGGGTTAGGAGATTGATCACCTTCATGAACTCATGGGACCCAAAGGGCAGATGAGTAGGGCACTCTTTGGATGCATAAGGGAAGAGGGATGGTCCCAAAAGTGTCGGAACCCTATAGACCTAGAGGAGATGACCAAGGATTGTGTGGTAACCCAAGTAGGTTCGAAACCAGTTTTCCATGGAAGTAACTTTGATATCGAGATGATTGTGATGAAGTGACATATGCGGCACGTTTCAACTTAGATTTAAAGGTGTACTGGAAAGGTGGGATGTACCATCTCTACTCGTGGAATAGGAAGAACTCTGTATTTGGACTGTAGCCAAATGCTTATTTCCTCTTGTTATGGGAGTAAGAGATAGGACAGTACACATGCCATACACCGAGGATAAAGATGATGTGGGTTGGAACGTTGCCACGAGATAGGGGGACAGAGAAGATAACATACCCTGGTGTAGTGAATGATACATGGATGGTTTGCAAACACTAAGAGGAATGAAGTAGTCACCTTATGAGGATGTGTTGATCATGAGATATGAGTTATACAAGGTTGAGTTTGATCACCAAGAAGATGAGCTCAAAGTGTTCTCAACGAAGATAGATCTAGAGCTGAGACGAGATAATAAGTGGAATACATGGAGGTGTATGTCATCAACATTACCTAATACCTAAGGATGTGAAGTGGTAATGGATGCTCTGGTTGAGATATAGCTACCTAGTTTGGCTAGAAGAGGTTGTTAGGTTAATCCTAAGTTTGGGAAGGAGATGTGTTTGGCTAACACTTAGATGTAATGAGATCTGTTGAATAAGTTAATGGTTGTTTGGTTAGCCATCCTAGGCCTTGATGCAATGAAAGGATGGTTGTAGAACCTCAAATGTACTTCTTTGGAAAGGAAGGTGATGGAACCCTGATGAAAGTGATTTAGGGTTTCCGAGGAATCAATATTGAGGAATCATGACATACAGAAACTCATGATTTTAAGATCACCAAACACTGTGATACTACAAGGATAGTAAGTGATAATGACACTTTGGATGCTTAAGATAAAGTTGCATGCGGTATATGGCCATGCAAGCCGAGGGTGAAGGACGAATACCAGTAACCCAGTGCGTGGATATAAAGGATAAAGAGTCCCCGAAAGAGAAAGGGAGTTCATCACTATGGATGTTGTAAGTCTCCCATGGACCAAAGAAGGTCGAGATGCAATATGGGTTATGGTAGATCGCCTTACCTAGAAGACATGAGAAAGAAAAAGTACTATCAAGGGGTAAATCAGGTTGAACTACATATGAGAGAGATGGTTCAGCTACACCATGAGGTGAGTATAAAAGTTATTGAGTATAACCTAAATGTTCACTTCCATGAGGTGGAAGTAGAAACATGATGAACCCTATGTTAGTATAGTTTATCACCCCTAACTAATGGTTAGTATGATCCAGACTAAAGGGTCTGATGAGAGCATATGTGCTCATTTAGGGTGATAGCTAGAGACAGTTCTTGTCCTATGAAAGATGTGATGATAACCACCATAGCCAGTATTGGGATTTAAAGAAGCTTTGTAAGGGAGGTTGTGTCAGTCACCATTTCAGTAAGGTGATGTTGGTGAAAAGACCACGTGATGGTTAGAAAAGGACCACAATGTGTGTAGATGAAGTCGCTTTGATCATGAAATGGATGAAAGGAGCCTAGAGACGATGGGAGTCGTGAGCGGATGCAAATTACACTAACATGCAATTCACTGTGGGAGAATATGTGACATGAAAATCCAACCCCTCTAAGTTATAACTAAGAGAGATGAGTCCCCAATACATGGGTCCATTTGAGATGGATTGGGGAGAAGGTTATGGTTAACCTTACCCCTTAGGATAAAGAAATGTGTTATGAGTTTCAAGTGTCCAATTTAGAGCACTATGTGAGATACCCTAACCATGTGCTGAGCAATGAACCTAGTGAGCCCCAAGGGAGGCTAAAATGGCCTGAGTCACTTGTGTAGTTTATAGACGCCAAGATGAAAGAATTCAGGGAAAAGAATATGTGATGATAAAGGTTCTTTGGAAGTGCCATGAGTACGATAAAGCCACATAGGGGCCAATGGTGGAGATGGAAAAGTCTTATCCTGAATTGTTTGTTTGCTTGATAGAATTTTGATGACAAAATTCCTATAAGAGGGGAAGGATGTTACAACCCCTATTTTTGGGTTCATTTGGTGAGAAATGTAATTTCTCATATTAAAGATATTTGAACAAATAATGATATAATTTGGTTCGAATAAATGGATTTCATTTACAATAGCCTTGATATTTGTGTTTTGGGCTTTATTGGCTATTGGGCCCGAATAATAAGAAAATTCAATTAGCAAATGAATAATTGAATATTTGAGAAAAGAAAGAGGTAGAAACCTCTAGAAGGCAAAGAGATGTAACCCAAGGATGGATTTCGTGCCTCTTGGGTTCCAAGGAGTCCAAAGTTGCAAAAAGAAAGCAATAAGAAAAGAAAATATCAATTAAGTATTTCTTTATTAAGAAAAGATTGAAGATAATGGTAAAAGGTGGAAAATAAGTGAAAAGAGGTATAATTGAGTTATCCTTGGTGGGTTTTCATATCCATGTGATTTCTAATATTAAAAGGAATGCCAATGAGGAAAATAAAAAGAAAGATAAAAAGAAATCCTCAAAAAGAGATATTTTAATAAGAAATAAATAAGATAATGTGAAAGAATGAATATAGATGCATCTAGAAGGATAATAAGTATCCTTAAAAAAAAGGAATTTCGAAATATTTGAAGTTTATTGGGATCCAAGGAGTCCCAATGAAGAAAAATAAAGAGAAAATACCAATAATAGAAAATAAGAATATAATGTGAATACATTATTAATGGATTATGTGGTATTGTTAAGAAGGAAGTATTCTCTACTTAAGGAAAATATAATTTCGTGCTTATGAATTAAAATCCAAGCATAAGGAACTTAAGAGAGGAAAAAATTCGGATTCCTTAATAACCAAGGATCATCTTTTAATAATTAATTAAAAGAAAAATAAAGGGAAGAGGGGTTGTACTAAGGTGTATGCTTAATATCTTTCCTTTAGTAAGTCATTACTCACGTGGACACTCAATCGTAGATATGAGGGAAGGGAAACAAAGAGTTCTACCTCTTCCTTGCAGACTTCCTTCCAAGGTATATATATATATATATATATATATATATATATATATATATATATATATATATATATATATATATATATATATATATATATATATATATATATATATATATATATATATATATATATATACAGATTGATGGAGCCTCAAACCCTATCCCATGGGTGGCACGTAGCCCTCCTTCCCAGCCTCTCCTTTCCTTCTTTAACAGAAACCTTAGGGTTCATCCTTGAGAGATCTCGTCTCCATGAAAAGGCCATGGCTGGATCAGGAGGAGGCGTGCATCCCAGACAATGGTCATCTGAAGCACGGATAACGCCTGCCTAGTTCTTGTTAGAGACGGAGTTGCAGAATGAAGAGATGTGGCCTGGTGTACAGTGAGGAGATCCGTCGAGGACTCCTGGATACTCCGACGTCCTTAGTGCAACATCTAGGTTTGTCTTCTCGCTTCACCTTCTAGTTCTGTAAACCCTACACCTGCAACCGTAATGCGACTCTTATGCTCTCACTCCCACATCTCTGATGGAGCCACATGTACCTTCATGTGCGTGGTGGACGATCGGAGGTAATGGGATCCGTTCTTGGTCCATCGGCGGCCGGAAGAAGGGATCTGAGCCCTGTCGGCCCATCCAGGATCGTAGACGGTGCCCTTCCGCGAGGAAGAAGAAGGTCGTCCCTCTATTGGACAGTTTTGCCCTGAGTTCTCTGTAGCCCGTATATCTGTGGGAGGGGCAATGAAGTAATTTCGTTATAAACTTAAACAGTTCGTGATTTAAGTGGAAGGGGTATTAGATGTTGATGTGGCGACTAACGATTGGTCAGAATCAAATAACCTTGAAATAATTATAGAAAATTAATGGTAACTCTGACGGGGACGTATAATATATGAAAGTTGCTTAGGAGAACGAGAGGAATCCAAATAAAATAGTTTTAGATTCTGATTCCTCTTGATATTCGAAAATTAGTATAAGTTATCAACTTTAATGCATAAAAGATTAAGAAACTCTACTTTAAGATGATTAATGTAATTAGTAGGGTTTAATGGGTGATTAAAGTTGATATTAATCTATCAATTGTAAAAAGGTACATTAGGATTGAGAAGGATGAACTTTGCATGTAATTAGTTTAATTTAGAGATTATGTGCATTAATATGCTTGAAATTTGAAAAGTACATAAAGTTATTATCTTTAATGATGTAATTAATGAAAAACCCTTAGATTTGATGATAGATGGATTTAATGATATTCTTTGGATAATTCAAGCCAATACAAACCTATTGTTAATAAAAGTAAAATAGGATTTAAAAAGATGATCTTTTTATATAATTGGCTTAATTTAGGGTTTCGTGCATGAATATGCATTAATGAGCTTGAAAACCCTAATTTAGGTGAATATGTCTTTTAATTGTTTTTATTGTTAAAATCCATGAATAAATAGAGATATGATGATCCTAAGTCAATTTGGGTATAAAAGACTATTAAAATGGATAGTTTGAGCAATTAGGGTTTATATGAGTAGAAAAGAGTATTTTAGGGTTTGTTAACCTAAAAGGGATAAAATTGGAGAAATTGATCTAAGAAACCCTAATGAATATTAATGAAACCTTAATTCGGATTAGAAACCCTAGAAAGTGAATCCAAGTCGATAAAGTAGATTCTTGATAAAGTGTGTAATAAATAGAGTACATATTCTTTTCAGGAATTATGTGATTGTTGAATTGCTTTCTTGGATTGCTTTCTTGGTTGGAATTGCTTAATGCTTGTGAAATCATCAAATCAGGTATGTGGTTATACTTATGAATAATCGCTCTAGTTTCACGGCGATTCCCGAAGTTTTATCAGTCGCTTGAAAATAACTGTCGGATGTCTATTTATTTCATGAACTATAAAGTGATTATGATTATCACTATAAATGTGCATATATAACTGGCTAGATCAGGGTCCACCTCTGTTGCTTTGAAAAGGCTAAAAAAGGGGTAATCCTAGAGCAAGGTCTAGGTTACCGTGAGTTAGAAACTGGGCTACCTACGTGTAGTGCCATGAGACTCTTTAGCATACCCTGAGTTAAGGAGTGGTCTACCTATGAGTAGTTCCATGTGACTCAACCCTAAAAACTGGTTCACTTGATAGGTGGATCATGAGGGGTTTAATGGGGACAACACAGAGGATAGGGTACTCTTGGATCATGGAGTTATATCTAAAATGTAGTCTTGGTTGTTAAATGATTAATTGAATGATTACATTGTTAACATATTTGCATGATTATTGTTTCCCCCACATACCAGCTTCGGCTGACCGACGTTTTGTTCATCAGCGTTTTAGGTACAAGCCAAAAAGACAAATCATAAATCATCATATTGCGAAATACATGAAGTAAAATACATGGAGGATTAGTTAGAGTAGAATTCATACATGGATAGAAGTTTAGAAATCCAAAATTTCAAAAGGTATGCAAAGTTTATTTTCTTACAGCTTTTCAATTTAGTCTATTAAAATTTAATAATTGCTCTTCGTTAAGTGTCGAACCTTTGATCCGGAAATTATGGGTGCTGCTTCTACTTCTCGGTCTCCCTTAATTGGGGGTTACTGGAAGGTGGGGTCGTAACACAAACCATATGGTTCTTAGAGCCAAATGACTCTTCATGGAAGATAGGAGGTCTGTTACACTTTTTCTTACCCTTTCCCTTTATCTTTCTCTATGGAGCTTCCTCATATCTCAAACCAATTTTACCACTATGTTTGGTAGAGTGATCTAGAACTTCATTAAGTGACTTTTTCTATTTGAGGAATTTCTATAGGGAATCTATTAGTTTGTGATTATCATCACTAAGAGTAATGACAGTAGAAGATAAGCTAGCAAGATCATCTTGTGCATGAAGTAAGTCAGTGTCCAAACAGAAGACTTCAGTAAGATAAGAATCTTTTTCTAAAGTAAGGCTAGCAACTTCATGACTTTCCAATAAATGTATAGAAGAAATATCATTAACTTGAGCAACCGATATATCATTTTTAGTTCTAAGCATAACATGCTCATCAAGATAAATTATATTCTCATCCTTAGTAACATCACAAGCAAGCTTAATATCATCATTTTTAGTTTAAAGTAAAGCAAGATCATCTACTCGGGCTTGCTTTTCTTCCTTAATACTATTGATGTTCTTAAGTTAGATGTCATTCTCTACTTCTACTCCATTGTATTGGAGCTCAAGATAAATAAACTTCCCTTGTAAGGAATCAATGCTATCAAGATGCAATTTCTTATTTTGATCAAGAATATCAATTTTAGCATACAAATCATCTATGATCTTACCTAACCTCTTCTTTTTAGACTTTCATTCAGAATAAGAAAAGCGGGTCACATTAAGAATATCAAAAAGAATTTCCTTAGATAACTCATGCAAGCTTACCTCACTTACCTCACCAATGTCTTCCCTTGAGAGGTTGTGAGTGCAAGATGACATTCTCCTTCATCAGATCTTATAACACTAGAAGCGGAGTCTTCCAATGTGGCATGGGCTGCATCCTTACTTCTTTTTTCCTTCTTCTTGTACTTTCCTTCCTTCTTGTAGTCCTCCCTTTTGTTGGAGCTTCTTTTGGTAGGACTTCTTAGACTTGGGGCATTCATTCTTGTAGTTCCCCATTTGCCCACATTCATAGCACCTTGGAGTGGAGGAGGAATACTTTCCCTTGAAGTGCTTTCCCTTGGAGGAGTTGGATTCATGCTCACTTGGGGCTTCATCTTCACTTGAATATGGAGAGGTAGACTGGAATGCTTGTTGTTGTTGGAGAAGGAGTGCTTCCATTTCAGCTTTGAATGCACTATATTTGATCTTCTTTGATTCCTTCTCTTCTTGCTTTTCATCTTCCTCTTACTATCAAGTCTTGGGTCATGAGCTTGAAGGTAACCAATGAGCTCTTCAGTGGAAATGTCAATAAGACTTCTAACTTCTTCAATGGAAGTCACCTTGGATCCCATATCTTTGGGGGAGACCTTAAGATCTTAGAGTTGATGGTCCCCTTGTCCATGGTGTGACCCAATTGAGCAAGGCCGTTGATGATGGTGTTGAGCCTTGTGTACATCTTTGTCACTCTCTCCTTCTTTCCCATCTTGAAGTTTTCAAGGTAACCCTTGGTCATGTAGATCTTAGACTCCTTGACTTGCTTTGTTCCTTCAGAGGTGATGCACAACTTGTCTCAAATTTCATGGGATGTGTCCCAAGAAGAAATTAGGTTGAACTCAGAGGGGATGAGGCATGCATAGATGATGCTTATTGCTTTTGCATTCAGCTGTGCCTTCTTGATTGTATCTTCATCCCAAGTTGATATCTCCCCCACTGGTTCCTTGTATGGAAGAATCACTATCTTCCACATGTTGTAGTTCATCCCTTAAAGGAAGAACTACATCTATTGTTCCCAATAGAGGAAATTTGTGCCATCAAATATCGGGGGTCTCTTGAAGAAGCCTCCCTCTAGGTTGAGGGACCCAAGTAAGTTGTCACCCATCTTATTGTCTCATGGGAGATGTGTCGGAGAAGACCATGTCTCTGATACCACTTGTTGGATCAAAAATCTCTAGAGGGGGGTGAATAAAGTTAAAAACACTTGCATAAAATTGGTTAGACCTTCAATTTACTTCAACTAGGCACAATTGCAAATAGTGAATTTGATGGCAATCTAAACATGCATAGCAAGAATGAGAGAGATTGAGATAAGCACTTGAACAAGTCGTTTACAGTGGTTTCACTCTCCAAACTAGGAGAGAGTCGATCCACTACCTATATAGGTCAAGCCCTAGGATTTTGCAACTTATGCATACTTATACTCCATTATAAGACATACAATTTGACCTTCCTTTTCTGGGACAAGGATACCCAGCTTCCCTTTGAGGCAAAGGGAGCCAACAACCTTACAACAAATGACATACATATCTGGATGAGCTAGAGTCTTCTACCTCTACAAGGTCTTACCCACTCTTGCAAATAGTTGGACACCTTCGCCAAGGAGATCCCATTCTTGCAACAAGTATTTTTCCTTGAAGGATTTACCCACTCTACTCCCTAATCTTCAACCTTATCCTCTTCATTCACTAGGAGAAGATTTTTTCACCTTCATCTACAGCTTGAAGAAGTTTGCACCTTCTTCTTCACTTAGAGAAGCTTTCACCAACTTGATCTTAAAGAAAGGGGTTGGGGAAGTAGAAGCTTTGAGAGCTTTAAAAGTATACAATGAAGTATCTCTCTCACACATATCTAAAATACAACAAGAAAAAATATTATAATGTCGTTTCACATTAATTTACTCAATTTATACACTAATATATATATATATATATATATTAATGGGAAATAAATTTATTAGGGGCCTTATATTGGGTAAAACAAAAAATTAATATATCACATCGTTCTAGGTGTTGTCATAAACCTATGGTTAAAATTTGAGGTCATTTGGACTTCGTTTGACCATTCAAATGGATTTTACAAGTTCCCATATAGTGTAACTATAGGATATCAATCGACTTGTATTTATTCCATTCATTTCATGTGTCATGCACCCGACCCTCGTTGGATCTCGATCTAACGACTCGGTTATCATCTTCAACCTCCAACCCACTTGTTGGGTTTTAGGGGAGGCACAGAAGGCAGCGGAAACAAAAATTTTCTCCTCCCCAAACCCAGAACAAGGAAACGCGTCAATGTCTATACAATAGGAAAGGATGGTTTGTGGAATCATACCTTATCCCGAGTCTTGCTCGGCGACAATACCTCGCAGCTTGTGCGGTCTTCACCTCCGGTCTTAGACGGTGTCTATGCAGCTCCTAGTCGCACCGGGACTGACGACTCCTGGTCTCACCGGGACTGTCGGGATTGACAGCTGTCCTCTGAGCGGCAGAAATCTCCCGCCTCTGAAGTAGTCCACACGGATCACCTGGAACTCCAATCTCTTTGTCCCACAAGGAATTGGAAGGAGTCGCACCCTCCTGTTAGCGTACTAGTCACTGACACACTCTCCTGCCACCAGTCGCTTTCTGCAGTTGTCTTTCCCTTGTTGTGCCTCCCTTATCGGGTAGCACTTGCTAGGGCTCTCTCGGTTACCAAAACCAGAGAGAACGACAACTTTACAGAGAAACGGGTTACACTGTGTTATACTTTGAGAAGCCCCCAATACCCTTATATATATAGGAGGGTCATGGGACAGGGTTCTCTATCCCGGGCAATGTGGGACTAAAGCATGAGTAGAAGGATTCAAGATTTTCCACAAAAACAACCAACTCACAACCTAAACCGATCGTTTCATTTCTAAAACGGTCGGTTGGGGACCTGAGCCAGTCGGTTGACACCTTAACCGGTCGGTTGGGACCCATGAAATGGTCGGTTCATTTCTGAACCGGTCGGTTCGTGGTCCTGATCAATTCTCGATTGACTTTCCTTCTTTTATTTCTAATTGGTATCAAATACCAATCCTTGTTCCAATCAAATTGGGCAAGTGATACGAAAAGAAATTTCTCACCAACCCAACTTTCCCAACTTGCTCGGTTGCACCAGTTGAACCGATCGTTTCAACACTTGAAGCAATCGTTTCACCCTGTCCATGAGCCGATCGACTCACCACCTGAGTCGATCGGTTCACCAAGCTCAGTCGATCGGTTCACCAAGCTCAGTCGATCGGTTCATCACATGAGCCGATCGGTTGGGAGTGCAGATTGTGCAGAATCAGTCAATTGTAGTTTCAATCAATCCGATACTCCAATCAATGTGTGCAACACCATGAACATTATGATATTGAGCTATCAATTAATTGAGTGTTTAATTGAACTACTAAACTCCTTTAGTAATCAATATAAACATTGTTTGTGGACAAAACTCCTCTTCCAGGTTAAATCCTATGTGTGTGACCCTGCAGGTCCATTTCACGTTGGCAGTGAAAGTCCATAACACTTATGACTTCACAAGCAAAGAGCGGTGCCTAGTCACACATCAGTGCCCAACGACATGTGTTGAGTGTAGTGATTTCAGGTCAAAGAATCACACTCACCATCATGACTGTGAGTACTGACTGTGACTACCATGTCATGGTTCCATGTGTCAAACTCACGGTGGGTCTGTCTGGTACACTTGTTCTCTAACAAGTACCTATGTGTTTGGTTTGATATCTCTATATCATGACTAATGAGATTCTGTCATCAACCAACACCACAATCTAGTCTTGTGTGTCATTGCTGTCTATCTACCTTCCATAATGACATCCGACTAGGGACAGAATGAGAATGTACTAACTCTTAGCATCCGTATGATCTCATCGTTCAGGTCCTCAACCTGAAAGCATACATCATTGAGTATTGTCATTCTCTAGACATTCAATCTGTTCTATCACTATCTCATATGACTGAACTAGAAAGAATTGGAAGCTTGCCTTTGATGTTTATCAAATCAATCTTAATGTATCCCACCAATCATCCCATGATTAGCTCTCAAGGCATACATACCAACAGACTCCCACTTGCACTGCGAGCCAATCACCCTTGAATCATATTCATAGTGATCTTCAAACATGTCCCACATGTTACTGTGCTCTAGTGCGAACATAGTGAGTTATGGCAACACCTTGCCAAAGTCAGTATAAATTGCATGTCACACATCTTCGCTGTACGTCACACGTATGAGATGGAGTTGTCATAATATGTGATCTAGTATTCCTTTTCTAACCTTTAGCCACATTGCATGATCAAGGATTCCATACTTGTCATCAATGAGCAGAATATCTATAAGTTCATCTCATGAACTTCCAGATCCATATAGTATCCACTGTTGTTCTCCAACACATAGATACTCGACATTTCCTTTTAAATGGTTTTATTGGAACACTTCCAATCAACGAACTTTCACTTTTATATATCCTATATATATATTTTGCGATTAATTTTCTGTCCTTTTCGGAAGTTCGCATCAATGTAACTCTTTACATTGAACTCTTCCTTATCTCCATAGAACTAGTACTTCTCAAGTACTTATCAAGTTCTCATGGTATTCCAGCAACCCTTACTGGAAGTAGACAAACATCCAATCGTCATGTCTCACATACGAGTTATCAGGATGAGCACATCATATTGCCATGTCATACATACAAGATGATGAATGCATTTTTGTTCTTTCCATGCAAGATAATTGGATGATTACATACATGATAGATCCACATCTATTCTTGGTGTTCCCATTCTTCATAAGAATTGGACACTTGGCCTTGGGATACTAACTCCATGTAACATGGATAAGTTTTCTCCCACTGAATATGTGCATACTGAACCCTTCAGTACAGATTGCCAATGTATGTTTTCTCATCTTTTAGGTTAAGAGGTTTTCGAGAACTATCTCTATAGATCTCTATTCCTATCACATAAGAAACATCTCTATCTTTCTTAAAGATAATTTCCACTTTTAGATTTCCATTCTAGAACATTTCCATTTCACATCAACATGTGGAATGTGAACACGCTCCCACTAAATCAGAGATCCCTTCTTTATCTTTGACATATCAGTCAAACCCTTTGACTATATCATCAAAGTAAAGATCCAATTCTGAGTTGCTTGTTATCAATCAATCACATTGATTAGTCCATTGTAACTTATAGACTTCATTTGCATTAATGGATTCATAAACCTTATAGGTTGTGTCATGTACACATCCTTATTTTATTCCTCATAGGAATGCAGTTTTAGTATCCATATGCCAAATGCCTTTAGTCATTAAGTTGCAATCAACAAGCATCATCCTTCTCAAATTGTTATCCATGTTTCTTAACACTTAAGATTCATTTGCACTTATGGATTTCATCCAATGGGTGCTACCATCAAGGTCATACCTTATGGTTCACATGGATGTCATTTAGGATGTAATGGTCATAAACCATAACTCAAAATTCGGTTCCTCATATTCATCTAGATAGTTGACTCATCACATGAACAACTCATCACATATATAAACGAGGTGTATCCTTCAATGATATAAGAACTCACAACTCCTTGTGATTCTTAATGTTCTTTATTAGTGTGGGGTATTCTTTTATTAAGAAGAATTCAGTTATTTGATAATCATTCTCTAACTCCTTAGAGTATGACTCCTTCTTGATTTAGACATCACCATGCCTTAATCAGGAGTTCACTATGATACACTATCATAATCACTCATAAAGATCTCAAACATTTGGTCCAAGTATTTCATTCATTGATCTCATCAAGAATTAACACTTTACCAAATTTGCACTTCATCTATGATAATCTTGAACACTTCAAGATATTCATATTAGTATTTCTCTAAACACCATTTGAAGTATTAGCATTTGTTCCAATAGGTATGTAAATACATCACATGTATTATACCTAATAGGATAATCATTCTCCCACTACCATTAGTGAAGTTTGATTAATCATGTTCAAGATATTCATGTCTCTTACTGGTTCTCTAACCAAAAGAGTCTAGATTTATCCATCATATGGAAACTTGAAATGAATTTCTCATGATTGATGCTAATTAGATTGTTTGAGTTATCTATAACTTTTAGGTATCATTTTATCTTATGCATATCAAATACCACAAGATAAACAAGGCATTGCCACAAAGATCATATCTTTATAAATTGAAACATCTCTTTATTGATTGCCATCATTTTCATACAATATGCAAAAATAAAGTGTTTCTATCTATTGACAAATATGAAATAGCAGTTCATAAATATTTTACATGCCTTTTAGGTTGAAAATAAACTAAAGTACTCCTATCTATGGCGGCAACACTTGCCCCATTTATTGAGTGCTTTACACTTTACATCTTGGTATCATATACCTCAAAAGTGTTACAAGTTTACTTTCATGACACCTTTAAGTAGAGACGTCTGTCGCCTCCTTCTTCTTTTGTTCTTCCAGATATAGAGAGCAATCCCTCATACACCCTTTCCCCATGTGCCTTGAGGCTGAAGATGGCTTGAATTGTTGGCTAGCATCAGAACACTTCTTTGCTTTGCCCTTGTCCTTGCCCTTAAGAATTACCTTTTCTTTGATCACATCAAAGATTATGGTTTGTCTTTCTTCATCTTTGCCTCTACTATCCTCAACATGTCCAACAACTCTGTCAACGCTTGTCAAAGTTATTCATGTTGTAGCTTATCATGAATTGTATGATTCTCACAACATTTGCAGTATCATACCAATAGCCAACTCTTGGCTCAGAGGGAATCCTTCTTAGTCAAGTCTTTCCACATACCCAATCATATTGAGTGTATGAATACCTTACTGGATCTCCTTATGTCATGACATACTAGGACAATGTCTTGGAGACATCATATGTCTCATGTTGTCTCTGCAACTCATAGTTCAGAGAACACAACATCAAGCACTCCTCATCAATGTCTTCCTCGGTATGCTTCCAGAAGCATACTCTCAGCCATTGATGTGGTGGGATCGAGTTCATCTAGTTCTGGTATAACTAGGACTTAGAGCTTTCGCTCTTTGATTGAGAAAAATTCTCAATGTCCTATACCAGTCGTGGAAGTTTGTCCCATTTAGCCTGTCCTTTTCAAGGACCGATCGCAAAGAAAAGTGATTGTTGTTTGTTGTAATTTGTACTACAAAAGGAAATACGCAATTTTAGTCCAAAAACTCCTTTTGACTTATTTGATTGATCTGAAAGGTTGACGATATAAATTAGGCCTTTAATTAATTATCGCTCCCACTATTTTACTTCAAATTGATAGCCCTCACCATCAATTCGGAAGATTGCAGTGTACAACCTTCTAGTGGGCAAGATCCATATTTCATCAAGTCATGAGTCAGCTTTGGCTGATTGCCCACAATCTTGACTATTTAGGTAGGCCATCATGCCAATTGCATCATATGCAACTCTTGATGAATGAACATGCACAACACCTTGCCATGAACATTCCTTGCCTCTGGGCTTAGACGCTCTAAGAATCACCAGTTAAGTCTAACCCAAAAGTCGACACGGTAAACATGCACCCTTCTTTGGAAGAACCTACATGTCTACCCTTCACACTTCCATAAGATAGACGGTGCACCACGCTTTGGCGTAACCTACGCTTGGTCAATCGAGTTTTTCATGTGTGCCACTAATGGAAGGCATATAAGACTTAATATTTTAATGAGGGATTTGGTTTTTATATACATATACATATCCAATCACCACAATACATAGTACATATCATATACATGATATATCCCACAGAAAACATGCAAAATGATAAAAGCGATGATTATGGCCATCCTAATGTGATTCCTCGAGCCAAGAGGAATCGCAGTCATCTAGGTCTACATCACATGCAACCTGTACAAGATGAACTTTGTGCTTTTCCTTTCTGGGTTTGATCAACTCATCACATGACTGATCGACTCGCCATCAGGTCGGTCGGATGGGTGCCACCAGTCGATTGGTTGGCTCCTCCAATCGATTGGTTTGCCTGGTCATCGTGCATCTCATCATGGCCGCCACCCGCTCGTCTCGCTCCTCGAGTCGGTCATCAACCGATTGGCTCACTCCTTGAACCAATCATCTCGAACGTCAACCGATCGGTTCACGCCTTGAACCGATCGTCTCAGCTGTCATCAGGATGTCCTCCGTTCTTTGACATAACAGGAAATAAAATTATATCCTATTTTACATTGCAAAAAGAGAAACCTCGAGTTACATTCGAGGGGAACAAAGGTAGGAAAGAAACCTTGAATTATTTCGAGTTACATCAGGAATAGGAGAAGGAAGATCAGTGCGCAGACCGAGATGCAAGCAACCACATACAACCATACACAGATAGGGTTTATTGGCCATAACCACGCTTTACATCCACCACAAAACTCGTTTAAGGGCGACGCGTATCGAGTGCATTAATAATACATATCATATATGTAAATTGGGATTTGTGGAATTAGGATTGGACATGCATAAAGCCAATTTTATTCGCATCGTATGCAATAAATAACGACGACAAACTAAAATCAATCATATCGATAATCCTAAATTATAGAGCAGTTGACGTGGCTCTGATACCACTATTGGGTTTTAGGGGAGGCAGAGAAGGCAGCGGAAACAAAAATTTTCTCCTCCCCAAACACAGAACAAAGAAATGTGTCAACGTCTATACAATAGGAAAGGATGGTTTGTGGAATCATACCTTGTCTCGAGGCTTGCTCGGCGACAATACCTCGTGGCTTGCACGGTCTTCACCTTCGGTCTTGGATGGTATCTGTGCAACTCCTGGTCGCACCGGGACTGACGACTCCTGGTCTCACCGGGACTGTCGGGATTGACAGCTGTCCTCCGAGCGGCAGAAATCTCCCACCTCTGAAGTAGTCCACACGGACCACCTAGAACTCCAATCTCCTTGTCCCACAAGGAATTGGAAGGAGTCACACCCTCCTGTCAGCATACTAGTCACTGAAACACTCTCCTACCACTAGTTGCTTTCTACAGTTGTCTTTCCCTTGCTGTGCCTCCCTTATCGGGTAGCACTTGCTCGGGCTCTCTCAGTTACCAAAACCAGAGAGAATGACAACTTTACAGAGCAACTGGTTGCACTGTGTTGTACTTTGAGAAGCCCCCAATACCCCTATATATATAGGAGGGTCATGGGACAGGGTTCTCTATCCCGGGCAATGTGGGACTAAAGCAGGAGTAGAAGGATTCAAGATTTTCCACAAAAACAACCAACTCGCAACCTGAACCGAACGTTTAATTTCTGAAATAGTCGGTTGGGGACCTGAGCCGGTCGGTTGACACCTCAACCGATCGGTTGGGACCCATGAAACGGTCGGTTCATTTCTAAACCGGTCGGTTCGTGGTCCTGATTAGTTCCCGATTGACTTTCCTTCTTTTTTTCTAATTGGTATCAAATACCAGTCCTTGTTCCAATCAAATTGGGAAAGTGAAGCGAAAAGAAATTTCTCACCAACCTGACTTTCCCAACTTTCTCGGTTGCACCAGTTGAACCGATCCTTTCAACACTTGAAGCAATCGTTTCACCCTATCCATGAGCTGATTGACTCACCACCTGAGCCGATCGGTTCACCAAGCACAGCCGATCGGTTCATCACATGAGCCGATCGGTTGGGAGTGCAGATTGTGTAGAATCAGTCAATTGCAGTTTCAATCAATCTCATACTCCAATCAATGTGTCCAACACCTTGAACATTATGGTATTGATCTATCAATTAATTGAGTGTTTAATTGAACTACTAAACTCCTTTAGTAATCAATCTAAACATTGTTTATGGACAAAACTCCTCTTCCAGGTTAAATCCTATGTGTGTGACCTTGCAGGTCCATTTCACATTGGCAGTGAAAGTCCATAACACTTATGACTTCATAAGCAAAGAGCGGTGCCTAGTCACACATCAGTGCTACCCAAGTGAAATAGAAAGTTGGAGAACTACTTTCAATCCTACAATCCGTGAATGGTGTTACAGTGAATGTATAATTCCTTTGTCACTGATATCCCCAATGAACTCGAGGTATGGAACAATCATCCTATCAACGTTCATTCACTTTCTTGATCTCAGAGTAGATTGGAAGAGATATGTATGACATCAATATCACATAGTGATTCACACATGCATGCACGCCTTTCTCAATCTTACTCATCAAGTGGCCATGGATATCAAACTCCCTCAGGAGGGACAAATCCCATATCTATCACTCACCCCTCGAAAGCCCCATGTGTCAAAGCCACCCAATCATCACCTTTATAACAACCCATGTTTCAGGACTGCGTTTGATGATGACAAAGTGTGCCCAACGACATGTGTTGAGTGTAGTGATTTCAGGTCAAAGAATCACACTCACCACCATCACTGTGAGTACTGACTGTGACTACCATGTCATGGTTCCATGTGTCAAACTCACGGTGGGTCTGTCTGGTACACTTGTTCTCTAACAAGTACCTATGTGTTTGGTTTGATATCTCTATATCATGACTAATGAAATTCTGTCATCAACCAACACCACAATCTAGTCTTGTGTGTCATTGTTGTCTATCTACCTTCCACAATGACATCCTACTAGGGACATAATGAGAATGTACAAACTCTTAGCATCTGTATGATCTCATCGTCCAGGTCCTCAACCTGAAAGCATACGTCATTGAGTATTGTCATTCTCTAGACATTCAACCTGTTCTATCACTATCTCATATGACTGAACCAGAAAGAATTGAAAGCTTGCCTTTGATGTTTATCAAATCAATCTTAATGTATCCCACCAATCATCCCATGATTGGCTCTCAGGGCATACATACCAACACCACTGAGCAAGATGATGCCTAGACTCCTCTACCTTGTTCTCCCTCTCCTCTCCACCATTTCACGAGATTTAAGTTGTGTTGACTTCGTCTCCTCGAGCCGCTCAGTTTGAGCCATGGCTCATCGGCTCCCATTTACTGTGACTGAAATACCCAAAGGTGTCGACTATGTCTTCTCACTCCCGCCATCATCCCAGTTCTTCACGGTTCCTCACCTATAAATACCACCTAACACACCTCTGTCGGTCCACTAGCAACTTCTCCCTAGCGCTAATTTGGCCTGAAGCTCCCTCAAATAGCCCCAAAACCTCCACTTCCTCCCTTCCTTGTGGCCTTCTTCCTACCTCCTTGGTGATAGGAGTAGCATAATTGACCCTTCCAGTGAGTTTGTCTCTCTTTTCTCTTCGTTTCGAGTACCTATACGTCCAATTTGGTCAAGAAATGAGGAAATGCCCAATCGGGAAGCTTCTCCTCTGCGGCCATGGCTCGCGTGAGAGGCAGAAGAAGACTCATGGATTTTTACAGTTTTACCCCCGCACACTTATCCCTTTCTTCTTTAATGCGAGGGGCATTTCGGTCATCTTCTTCCTCTCTGGCTATGAGGCCCACATGACATTTTCTATTTTTCTGATTGGTCCAAATCGTTTAATTCGTAGAAAATTGATGCTTTATCAGAAAAATGTGAATAAATACTCGTTGGAAAGATAATTTTGAGTAGATTCGAATTTGTAGTTTTTTATTACTGAATCTCATTTTTATTTCGATATTTAATGTGTGCACCATCTTAATCATATTAAATATTCTAAAAATGATAACTAATGCATCCTAAGTCCGATTTTGATAAATAAATATGTTTTCTAAACTAGAAAAATATTAGGAATCGATTGGTCAGGTTTTCAAGCCCAAAATAGATGGTTTGTTTTAAAGGTCCAAATCTTGAACACTTTACACTTAATCCCTTTCAAATATCTAATACATGTAATGAACCTTGTACCTAGGGGTTAAAGAGACTTGGAATTAATTTTTTGGTGAAAAAATCACATCTAGGGATCTAAGTCAGGTATGTGCATTGTAACACCTAAGTTGGGCATCTTTTTAATCCAATCTAATTTCCAATTGAGGTATGATCCATTTACTTATTGCACAATGACTTGCTCATTGAGAATTGAGCTATATGCATGTTACCTTATATCTTTCTTATTATGATTACTTTGATGATTATTGGGTCTTGGACCCCACCTGCAATGTTACAAACATCTTTTATTTGCCATTTAATTATTTAAGCATGGTAATGATGTAAATGACTAGTTTACTAATGTAGTGTACATGAGTACAAACCACCCATAGGGCACTGAGGTTTTAGTCCTCCTACCAGGCACTGGGGTTTTAGTCCCCCTGCCACTTTATATATATTTGAGGTTTGGGATGTGCATTTTTCCCCTCTCCTCTTGTTTGAGGTTGGTAGGTGCCTCAACCCTATATTGGTTTAATTTAGTCATAATGTATCATGCTTGCTCTTTACTTATTATTTTCTTGGAAGAAATCTAAATTGTTAACATGCCTCATACTCTTGACAAATCTTAGCGTAGTGAATCTTTTTGTTACAACTGTACTTGTCCTTAGTCATGTTTTGACACATACTTTTATCTCTCTCTTGCTAGGTGACCCCCAACCACCCAGGACCAGGTCAAGGACTAGATCAAGGGCAAGGAGTACCAAGACAGGAATAGAGCGTCCATCATGTCTAGGTTGCTATTGCTAGATCCTGTAGTTTGTTGTTCAAGCTATGTTATAAACTTTTGATGTAAGCCTTGTAATAGCATAGGCTTCTCATCTTTTTCTTCTGTTGCTACTATTGACAGTATTGTATTTGGTACATGCTTATTTAGATGGAATTATTATGCATGCATCCTTCCTCATCAAAGTTTTATGTAATTGAGGGATGTTTTGTATTTTTCATTAAATTTTAGTGAGGGGGTGATCTCGCCTCCTTACATCATGGTATCAGAGCCAGGTTGGGTAGCAACTAGGGTACAAAGATGAAAGTGATGGTGTCTAGAAAGGGTCAGAACCTGGGGGCTGGCAATATTTTCCTCCGCCGCACTAGTTGGTTAACGAGGACTCCTGGGTTCATATGACACCGGCCTGACCTGATCTGATACTGAGTGCCCAAAATAGCATGCCTATAAGAAATAGTAGCCTTATCTTTTCTGCCTTATACTCCTAGAATTCTTACCCTATGACCTTTCCTTTCAGGAAGGGTATCATGTTCAATGAAAATTTCAACAACAACACTGACAACTTGGAGACCCCTGAGACTCCTTTGACTCCTGAGTAGGAGTTAGGTATGTTGCATCAACTCCTCTCAGACACCCTTATGGGGCAGCTTTCTACACCCGTTGCTAATTCTAACAAGCCCAAGGAGTTCCACCTGTCTGACTTCATCAAGATGCAACCCCCTTACTTCAAAGGGGAAAATGAGTCCAACATGGTGGACAAGGTAGAGGACTGGGTGTTAGCCCTGGAATGTACTTTTGAGGGCATGGCGTGCCCCCCACGCCAAAGGGTTCACTTTGTAGCCAACGTCCTGGATGGCCCAGCCCAGATCTGGTGGAATGGGATTTCCTACACCCGTAACACTGCAGACATGACCTAGGAACAATTTCACGAACTGTTTCGAGCAAAGTACATCTGTACGACCTATCTGAAGGAGGCTGAGTTTTATAGTCTGCAGCAAGGAAACATGACTGTGTCTGAATATGTTCAACGTTTCCTTTTACTAGAACGTTATGTTGTGGGCCTAATCGAAGATCAGAGGGCAACCATCTTTCTGGAGGGTTTCAACTATAATGTGGGGTGCCATCTTGTGCCCCAACTACCACTCACTTTTTAGCAAATGTTGGACAAAGCCCTAGTTGTTGAGTCCTACCCTGGCTTTCAGTCTTCTGGACCAAGAAACAACAAAAAAAGGAAGAATTATGGTGGGTTCCAAGGGTGTGATCAATGCAAGAGGTGTTCCCGATTTCATCCTCTCAGGAAGTGCCCTGAGGGTAATGCACCGCCTTGTAGGGATGATCGACCTGCACCTACTTGTCACAAGTGTGGCCATGTTGGTCATATTCAGCCTTTCTGTCCCAAGTTCAATCATGGGCAAGCCCCTATCCAGTAGCTGCCTTAATGTCAGAACCTGCCTCCATGAGACAACAATAACAATCGCAACAATACCCAGCAAGGACGTCGCCTGCCTGTGGAGAGGTGGAATGGAAGGGTGTTTTCTTTGAATACTAAGGAAGATGGTGATGATAATAATGTGATTGAAGGTACTTTACATCTTAATATGTATCCTGTCAAGGAACTTTTTGATTCTGGATCGTCAAATACCTTCATATCTACACAGTTTTTTGCTATGCTAGACATAGAATCTGAGTTCATGGACCATGTGTTAGATGTCAAAACCCCTAATGGTAGAACATGTTCCTCTTATCTCAAGCTTCCAACCTTAGACCTTTGCATCATGGGGAAGATGTTTCCTTCTAACTTTATCTTTCTCGAAATGTCAGTCTTTGACATTATCCTGGGTATGAATTGGCTGAAGATGTATAAGGCAGTCCTTTTCTATGAAGAGTCAAAGGTTAGTTTGTTGCACCCTGAAGAAGGTAGAATGTGTGCTAAGGGTAGGAAATGAGATGAACGACAATTCATCATTTCAGCCATCAAATCCAAAAAACTCGACTCGCAAGGGTGTAGGGCATTTCTTGCATCTATAGTTCTTGATACCACACCCCCTGCTCTTGATCATATAGAAGTGGTGAAGGATTTACTTGATGTAATTCCTGAAGAGTTTCCTGGGTTACCTCCAACTCGCGAAGTGGAATTTTCCATCGAGCTCGTACCTGAGACTTCACCCATCTCGAAGCCACCATACCGCTTGGCACCTGCTAAACTCATCGAGCTTAGGAAACAACTTTAAGAACTCTTGGACATGGGTTTTATTTGCCCAAGCATTTCACCTTGGGGATCCCCTATCTTGTTTGTAAAGAAGAAGGATGGGTCTATACAGATGTGCATGGACTACCGCATGCTTAATCAAGTCACGATGAAGAATCATTATCCACTACCTTGTATTGACGATCTCTTTGACCAACTCAAGTCTGCTACCATTTTCTCAAAAATGGACTTGTGAAGTGGCTATTATCAAATGCGGGTGAAGCATGGAGATATATCAAAGACAGCCTTCAGAACTAGGTATGGGCGTTATGAATTCTTGGTCATGCCTTTTGGTTTGACCAATGACCCAACTGCCGTCATGGACTTGATGAACTGAGTGTTCCGTCCTTACCTTGATCAATTCGTCATGGTTTTCATTGATGATGTCTTGATATAATCTGAGTCAGAAGAGCAACATTGCGAACATCTGAGACTGGTACTCAATACACTGCGAGAAAATCAACTCTATGCTAAATTTTCGAAGTGTGAGTTCTGTATCAAAGAAGTCATGTTTTTGGGTCATGTTATTTTTGGAGGACACATTGTTGTTGACCCTACGAAAGTCGAAGCTGTGACCAGATGGAAGGCTTTAAAGAATCCATATGAAATCCATAGTTTCCTCAGTCTGGCAGGTTACTGCCGAAAGTTTATCAAGAACTTCTCTGAGCTAGCCCTTCCTATGACAAAGTTGACATGAAAAGAAGTCAAGTTCATTTGGTCACCTGAATGTGAGGATAGTTTCCAAAAGCTGAAGAAGTGCTTGACATCCGCTCCTGTGCTAGCATTACCTGTTGAAGGCAAACCCTATGCGATATACACTAATGCCTCCAAGAAAGGATTGGGATGTGTTATGATGCAAGAAGGGAAAGTGATTGCCTATGTCTCCCGCCAGTTGAAGATGAATGAAGAGAACTGGCCTACACACAATTTAGAGCTAGAGGCCATAGTACATGCTCTGAAAATCTGGCGACACTACATCTATGGGGTTCAGTTCGAGGTATTCACTGATCACAAAAACTTAAAATACCTCTTGACACAAAAAACCTGAACCTGAGGTAGCATAGATGGATGGAATATCTCAAGGACTACGACTTTACCATCACTTATCACCCCAGTAAAGCCAATGTAGTTGCTGATGCCTTGAGTCGAAAGAAAGTCGGAACCTGTGCTGCTATAACTTGTTCCATCTGGAAGAATCTGGAGTATGCTCCTGGATGGAAACCCCAACCTGAGGAGATTTCAAATGAAGAAGCTGAAGATAAGCTATGTGTTCACATGGCTAGCTTGTCAATCACTCCAAGTTGGATTTCGTATATTGTTTCTACCTAGTTAGAAAGTCCCGAGCTGGAAGAAATGAAGACCTTAACCCTAAAACCACAATCTGGCTTCTCCATTGGAGTTGATGGTGCACTCCATTTTCGTCAACGATTGTGGGTTCCTGAGGTCGGCGAGCTATGCCATAAGATTCTCAATGAAGCTCATGCGTCCAAACACACTATACATCCTGGCACGACCAAGATGTACAAGGACTTACAACACAGTTTCTGGTGGAAGAATATGAAGAAGGATATAGCTCTATTTGTGTCTAGATGTTTGACTTGTCAGCAAGTGAAGATAGAGCATCAATGACCTGGTGGTCTTCTCCATCCTCTTGAAATTTCATAATGGAAGTGGGAGAAGATAACAATGGACTTTGTCAGTGGTTTTCCCAAAACCAGGAAAGGCTACGATGTTGTGTGGGTTGTGATTGATCGGCTCACTAAGTCTGTCCACTTTTTGCCTTTCAAGTCCACTTACAAGGTTGAGGATATGGCACAATTGTATCTGCAATGGATAGTTCATCTACATGGTGTACCTGAAGTGATAGTTTCTGACCGTGATCCCAAGTTCACCTCTCGGTTGTGGAGTCAAATTCAAGAAGAAATGGGGACCGACCTACAGTTTGGCACTTCCTATCACCCACAAACCGATGGCCAGTCAGAAAGAACCATGCAGATTCTGGAGGATCTGCTTCGTGCTTGCATGATGGACTAGGGAGGTGCATGGGATAGATATCTACCCTTCGTTGAGTTTGCATACAATAATAGTTACCAAGCTAGTATAGGGATGCCTCTGTACGAAGCCTTATACGGAAGATCTTGTTGTTCCCTATTGCATTGGGATGATGTGGGTGAACACACTCTTGTGAAGACTGGTAACATGCAAATCATGGTAGAAAAGGTTCAACTGATTAAGAATCATATGAAATCCACTCAAGACCGACAAAAGATGTATGTTGACAAGCATAGGTCTAATGCGAGCTTCTTAGTAGGCGACCATGTATTTCTGAAGGTCAAGCCTATACACTCAATTGCTCAATCCAAAGTTAAAGGCAAGCTTAGTCCTCATTATGTGGGACCTTTTGAGATCTTGGTTGAGATAGGGGATTGTGCATATCGTCTAGCTCTTCCGCCTACCTATGATAAGATCCATAATGTCATTCATGTCTCGGTGTTGAGGAAGTATGTGAAAGATCCTTCTCATGTGCTCACTATAGAACCTTTGGAGATTCATGAAAACCTAATCTATGAGGAGTTACCTGTAAAGATCCTAGACACTCGAGTTAAACAGTTGAAGAATAAGGTGATTGAGTTAGTGAAGGTGTTATGGAAATACCATGGGTTATAGGAATCCACTTGGGAGCTGAAAGATGAAATGCTCCGATCTCACCCTTCTCTATTTGTCTGAGATTTTGGGGATGAAATCTTTTCTAAAGGGTTGAGTGTTGTAATGAACTATGTTTCAAATAATATTTAAAATTTCCACCCCATACTTTGTGCTATCTAATTTTCCCCCTTTACTTTGTCCTTAATATTGAATTTATGGAAATTTAATGGTCTGGATAACATATACATGCCAACACAAGGGTTAGTGCACAAATTACATCTATTTATATTTTTAGTAAGGGAAATGATGCAAATGTTCCCAAAAACGAAATAATTGTTACATAAATAAGATTTTATCAATGGATAATGTTATTATACAAATCTCATGTATAATGGGTGAAAAATAATTAATGTTAAGGAATTAATAACCCCCCTTTATTTTTCTCTCTCCTTATGAGTGAATAAAATTATGAAATGCAATTAATAGAGTGGGGGAAACCTCTTGGTTGGCCTATCTCAAAAATACAACTAGAAAAATTATCATAATTCCTTTTCACATTAATTTACTCAATTTATACACTAATATATATATATGTTAATGGGAAATAAATTTATTAGATTAGGGGCCTTATATTAGATAAAACAAAAAATAAAATATATCTCATCATTCTAGGTGTTTTCATAAACCTATGGTTAAAATTTGAGGTCATTTGGACTTCGTTTGACCATTCAAATGGATTTTACAAGTTCCCATATAGTGTAACTATAGGATATCAATCGACTTGTATTTATTCCATTCATTTCATGTGTCACGCACCCGACACCTGTTGGATCTCGATCTAATGGCTCGATTGTCATCTTCAACCACCAGCCCACCAACCAAGATGATGCCTAGACTCCTCTACCTCGTTCTCCCTCTCTTCTCCACCATTTCACGAGATTTAATTCACATTGGCTTCGTCTCCTCGAGCCGCTCAGTTTGAGCCATGGCTCATCGGCTCCCGTGCACTATGGCTAAAACACCCAAAGGTGTCAGCTATGTCTTCTCACCCCTGTCATCATCCCGGTACTTTGTGGTTCCTCACCTATAAATACCACCTAACACACCTTCGTCGGTCCCCTAGCAACTTCTCCCTAGCGCTAATTTGGCCCGAAGCTCCCTCGCTTAGCCCCAAAACCTCCACTTACTCCCTGGCTTGAGGCCCTCTTCCTACCTCATGAGTGATAGCATCAGAAAAATTGAGCCTCCCGATGAGTTCGTCTCTCTTTCCTCTTCATTTCGAGTCCTATACGTCCGATTTGGTCAAGAAATGAGGAAATGCCAAATCAGGCAAGCTTCTCCTCCACGGCCATGGCTCGCGTGAGAGGTAGAAGAAAACTCATGGCTTTTTATAGTTTTGCCCCCGCACACCCATCCCTTTCCTCTTTAACATGATGGGCATTTCAGTCATCTGCTTCCTCACTGGCTATGAGGCCCACGTGACATTTTCTAGTTTTCTAATTGGTCCAAATCGTTTAATTCGTAGAAAATTGATGCTTTATCAGAAAAAATGTGAATAAATACTCATTTAAAAGCTAATTTTGAGTAGAATTCGAATTAGAGTTTTTGATTACTGAATCTCAGTTTTATTTCGATATTTAATGTGTGTACCATCTTAATCATATTAAATATTCTAAAATGATAACTAATGCATCCTAAGTCCTATTTTGATAAATAAATATGTTTTCTTAACTAGAAAAATATTAGGAATCGATTGGTTAGGTTTTCAAGCTCAAAATCGATGGTTTGTTTTAAAGGTCCAAATCTTGAACACTTAACACTTAATCCCTTTCAAATATCTAATACATGTAATGAAACTTGTACCTAGGAGTTAAAGAGACTTGGAATTAATCTTTTGGTAGAAAAATCACATCTAGGGATCTAAGTTAGGTATGTGCATTTTAACACCGAAGTTGGGCATATTTTTAATTCAACCTAATTTCCAATTGAGGCATGAGCCATTTACTTGTTTCACCATGACTTTCTCATTGAGAATTGATCCTATATGCATGTTACCCTATATCTTGCTTATTGTGATTGCTTTGATGATTATTGGGTCTTGGACCCCACCTGCAATGTTGCAAACATCTTTTATTTGCCATTTAATTATTTAAGCATGGTAATGATGTAAATGACTAGTTAACTAATGTAGTGTACATGAGTACAAACCACCCATAGGGCACTGAGGTTTTAGTCCTCCTACCAAGCACTGGGGTTTTCGTCCCCCTACCACTTTATATATATTTGAGATTTGGGATGTGCATTTCCCCCCTCTCCTCTTGGTTGAGGTTGGTAGGTGCCTCAACCCTATATTGGTTTAATTTAGTCATAATGTATCATGCATGCTCTTTACTTATTATTTTCTTGGAAGAAATCTAAATTTTTAACATGCCTCATACTCTTGACAAATATTAGCGTAGTGAATCTTTACTTTGCCATATGTTACAAATGTACTTGTCCTTAGTCATGTTTTGACACATACTTTTATCTCTCTCTTGTTGGGTGACCCCCAACCACCCAGCACCAGGGCAAGGACTAGATCAAGGGCAAGGAGTACCAGGACATGAATAGAGCGGCCATCATGTCTAGGTTGCTATTGCTAGATCCTGTAGTTTGTTGTTCAGGCTATGGTATAAACTTTTGATATAAGCCTTGTAATATCATAGGCTTCTCATCTTTTTCTTCTGTTGCTACTATTGATAGTATTGTATTTGGTACATGCTTATTTAAATGGAATTATTATGCATGCATAATTCCTCATCAAAGTTTTATGTAATTGAGGGATGTTTTGTATTTTCCGTTAAATTTTAGTGAGGGGGTGATCTTGCCTCCTTACACTCACCCCCTTCGCGTTCAACCACATCTCTTCTTGGGACACAACCCATGAGATTTGGAACAAGTTGTGCATCACCTATGAAGGCACAAAGATAGTCAAGGAGTCCAAGATCTACATGCTCAAGGGTCTCTATGAAAACTTAAAGATGGGCAATAAGGATAGAGTGTCAGAGATTTACACAAGGCTCAAAAGCATCATCAATGGCCTTGCTCAATTAGGTCATGCAATTGAAAAGGGGAACATCAACTCTAAGATCTTAAGGTCTCTCCAAAATAGATGGGAATCCAAGGTTGCTTCCATTGAAGAAGTTAGAAGTATTGGTGATGTTTCCACTGAAGATCTCATTGGCAACCTTCAAGCTCATGAGCCAAGGCTTGACAAGCAAGAGGAAGATGAAAAGCAAGAAGAGAAGGAATTAAAGAAGATCAAAGATAGTGCATTCAAAGCTCAAATGGAAGCACTACTTCTCCAGCAACAACAAGCATGGTGGTCTATCTCTCCATCTTCAAGTGAATATGAAGCCCCAAGTGAGCATGAAACGAACTACTCCAAGGGCAAGCTCTTCAAGGGAAAGTCTTCCTCATCCACTCCAAGGTGTTATTAATGTGGGCAAAAGGGACACTAAAACAATGAATGCCCCAAGGATAGGAAGTCATACCACAATACAAGCTCCAAGAAAAGGGAGGACTACAAGAAGGAAGGCAAGTACAAGAAGAAGGACAAGAAGGACAAAATAAGTAAGGATTCACCCCATGCCGCATGGGAAGACTCCTCTTCTAGTATTGCAAGATCTGATGAAGGATAATGCCATCATGCACTCTTGGTCTCTACAACTGAAGACATTGGTGAAGTAAGTGAGGTTAGTAAGGTAAGCTTGCATGAGTTATCTAAGGAAACTCTTATTGATATGATTAATTCTACCCACTCTTCTTATTCCAAATGCAAGTATAAAAAGAAGAGGTTAGGTAAGATCATTGATGATCTATATGCTAAAATGTATATTCTTAATCAAAATGAGAAATTGCATCTTTATAGTATTGATTCCTTGCAAGGGCAGTTTCTTGATCTTGAGCTCCATTACAATCAAGTTGAAGTAGTGAATGGAATCTACCTTAAGAACATCAATAGTCTTAAGGAAGAAAACCAATCCCAAGTAGATGAGCTTGCTTTACTTAAAACTAAAAAAGATGATCTTAATCTTGCTTCTAATGCTATTAAGGAGGAGAATAGAATTAATCATGATGAGCTTGTTATGCTTAGAACTAAAAATTATAGATTGCTTTCTCAAGTTAATGATCTCTCTTGTTGACCTTTATTGCCAAGTCATGAAGATGCTAGCTTACTTTATAAAAAGATTCTTATCTTACTAAAGCCCTCTGTTTGGAGTCAAACTTACTTCATGCACAAGATTATCTTGCTAGATTATCTTCTACTATCATTACTCTTAGTGATTATAATCACAAACTAAGAGCTTCCTTGTAGAAATTCCTCAAAGGGAAAAAAGTCCTTAGTGAAGTTCTATATCACTCTACCAAACATAGTGGTAAAAGTGGCTTGGGATATGAGGGAGATTCATCGAGCAAGAGCAAGGGAAAGGGTAATACAAAGAGTTACGGGTCTTCTATCTTCCATGGAGAGTCATTTTGCTCTAATAACCCTATGGTTTGTGTGCATTGCAAGAGTGATGATCATTACTCTACTTATTATTCATATAGAGAGAAAGGGACCAACCTAAAGATGAAATGGGTCCCCAAGCTAACACTGAATCCCAAGGTTTAAATTGGGCATCAAAATCTTCTTTTCTTGTAGGTAAAAGGAAAACGGATTGTTGATAGTGGCTGATCAAAGCATATGGTAGGTGAAATCAGCCACTTCAACCAATTCACAAAGAAGGGAGGATCGGTGACTTTTGGTGACAACAACAAGGGTAAGATTATAGGTGAGAGTGATGTAGGTGATTCACTGTGCATCATAAATGTACTTCTTGTGGATGGCCTACATCACAATTTAATAAGTGTTTGTCAACTTTGTGATAATGGTTATCTTGTTATTTTTAGCTCACTTCAATGCTTGCTTCTAGATTCCCTCTCCTACAATATTATATATATGGGAGCTAGAAATGGTAATCTCTATATTATTTTTCTTAAATCTCTTAAGACTATTGTTGGTACATGTCTTGTTTCCAATTGGAATGATATTTCTTTATGGCATTGTAGGCTTGGTCATGTAAATATGCATCAAATGAAGAAGTTGAGAAAAAAGGACTTGGTAAAGGGACTTCCTAAATTTGATTTTGAAAAGGATGAGGAATTCCAACCTTGCACCCAAGGAAAGAAAACCAAATCCTCCTTCAAATACAAAAGAGTCCTTAGTACCAAAATATTCTTGAGCTTCTTCACATTGATCTAGTTGGACCAATGTGTGTGCAATCACTTTGAGGTAGCAAGTATTGTCATGTGATTGTTGATGATTTTTCTCGATATACTTGGACTTTCTTTCTTATTTCAAAAATTGATACTCTTGGTGTTTTCTTGACTTTTTTCAAATGAGTCGAAAACAAAGCTTCCTACCAGATCATCTCTATCTGCTGTGATCATGGGGGAGAATTTGAAAATGACTTGTTTGAACAGTTTTGTGAGGAATCTGGGTATGCACATAACGTTTCTTCACCTTGAACACCTGAACAAAATGGGTTGTAGAGAGAAAGAATAGGTCACTACAGGAAATTGATAGGACTATGCTTCTAGAGTATGATACTCCAAAGAAGTTTTGGACTGAAGCCATTTGTACTTCATGTTTTGTAAAAAATGGGGTCTTCACCCATCCATCTTTGAAGAAATTCTCCTATGAGCTATGGTGTGTAGTAAGCCTTCCATTGATTTCTTTTATGTTTTTGGTCATCCTTGTTTTGTTTTGAACACCAATGATTCCCTCGACAAGTTTGATCTGAAGTCTTACAAGGCTTTCTTTCTTGGCTATAGCATTACTAGAAAGGTTTATCAATTATTTAACATTGATTTGTTTAAAGTAGAAGAATCTATCAATGTTAGATTTTTTGAGATTAACCCCTGTATTTCCAATAATATTTTTAATGATGATGTTGTGCATGATGTGATCCCTCACTTGAAAGAGATAAAAATTGTTGATAAAGGAAAAGAGGTGTTAGTTGATGAAGAAGAGAAAGAAGAAGAAAAGAAGGATCCAAATCCCCACTTTGCACAACATCATCCTAAAGAGATCATCCTAGGTAATCTTTTTGAAAGGGTGAAGAGGTGGGCTGCCTACAATAAAGAACAAGCGAACATCATTTTCATCTCTCAACTTGAGCCAAAATATGTCAAAAAAGCTCTCAAGGATGATGAATGGATCCTAGCCATGCAAGAAGAATTGGAATAGTTTGAGAAGAACAAAGTATGGACTCTTGTACCAAGACCGAGTGACAGAAAGATCATTGGCACCAAGTGGATCTATTGCCACGAGTTTGATGAAAGAGGAAAAGTGGTAAGGAACAAAGCAAGGTTAGTAGCTCAAGAACTACCAACAAGGAGTTATTGACTTTGATGAAACTTATGCACATGTTTCTAGACTTGAATCTATTAGAATCCTACTTTCTTTTGCTAGTTATAAGAATTTCTTTCTTTATCCAATGGATGTTAAAAGTGCATTTTTGAATAGTACAATTGAGGAGGAAGTATTTGTTGCTCAACCTCTAGGCTTTGAACATGATAAATTACCAAACCATGTTTACTTGTTACAAAAAACTCTCTATGGACTCAAACAAGCCCCTAGAGCTATGAGAAACTAAAAATGTTTTGCTAGATAGTGGATATATCATGGGAAATTTTGATTCTACCATGTTTCTAAAACACACTTCTAATTATTTCTTGATTATTCAAATTTATTTTGATGATATTATCTTTGTCGGGATTGATCTTGATCGTTGGAAGGAGTTTAGTTCTCTTATGCATAGTGAGTTCGAGATGAGCATGATGGGGGAGCTTACTTTCTTCCTTGGCTTTCAAATCAAACAAACAAAATATGGGAACTTCATCAACCAAGGAAAGTACACTAGTGAACAACTTAAGCGCTTTGGGATGGAGAACACCAAACCAATGGACACCCCCATGTCAAACATCGCCAATCTTGATAGAGATGAGCAAGGAGAAAAGGTAGATGAGAAGCTATATAGAGGTATGATTGGAAGTTTACTTTATTTAACTGCCTCTAGACCTAACATAATTTTAGTGATGGCTTGTGTGCTCACTTTCAATCAAGTCCAAGGACATTACATCTCCTAGTGGTTAAGAGGATTTTAAGGTATCTAGCCAAAACTCAAAATTTTGGAGTATGGTGTCCCAAGTCAAGGGACTTTACTCTTACTTCCTATAGTGATGTTGATTATGTAGGTTGCTTGATTGATAGAAAGTGCACAAGTGGTATTTGCTTCTTCCTAGGACCATGCCTAGTTTCTTGGTTCTCTAAGAAACAAAGTATTGTGGCTCTTTCAGCTATTGAAGCTGAATACATTGCAACTGGGAGTTGTTGTGCGCAAGTCTTGTGGATGAAGCAAAAGCTCCCAGACTTTAACATTCATTTTGATGCTTCTCCTATCTACTGTTATAATACTAATGTAATTAACATCTACATTACTAAATTGCATACTAGAGATAAACATATAGAGTTCTATCATCACTTTCTTCATGAGCATATTGCTAAGAAGTATATCTATATCACGCACGTGGACACAGAGAATTAGCTTGCGGATATTTTCACTAAACCTCTAGATAGAGAGAAATTTACGTCCATTAGATCAAAATTTCTTATAGTTATCTTGATGATATTGACATGTCTTCTAGCTAGTTTTCCTTATGTATATGTTTCTTGCTTAACATTGATCATCTCTTAACTGAAAGTGTTATAGTAGACATGTTTTCATGCCTTGTTTCACTTGTTTTTGGTACTTTCTGCAAATGAATTTGTTAACTCAAAATAGTACCCTATGATGAGTGGCATGTGTCTCAATATGTCTAAAATACATGGTAGGCTGGAAACTATATTTATATAGCACCCTAGAGGGTTGAAATTAAATTTTCAAAGGTTTGAATTGGTTGAGCATTCAGTTGAGTTTGTATGATAACAACTCAACTGATTGCCATCTGAGGACTTAGTTGATCTGTCCATTCAGTCGAGTTTTCGATCCACATAATTTGATCGATCGTACAATTGGACTAAATTAAAATGGGTCATCGACTGACTTTTCTCCATCTCAATTAGAAAAAAGTCGACCAATCCCAACCTCCAATGCTTGAGTTCTCAAACCCTAGGCCCAACCTTCCCTTCTTAACCTCTATTTTGCCTTCCTTTCCTCTCCCTACCTCAACGTAGGTGGCTAGGTGATGTGCTTGTGGTATTTTTTTATCCTTTGGTGTTCTCTACATCTCCATATGCCTTAAAATGGCTTCAAATGATAGGAAAAGAGCCACCCCATCTGGATATCCATCTTCTTCCTCTGCTACTCGCCTTGTATTATTTGATGGCACCTCCTTCATATCCTATCAAGATTTGAATCACTATAAGGAAATCCTTCGTAGGAATCCTTTTTTGTTTCGAGCTTTATATGAACCTCATTTCACAACAAGTGAGCTTATCAAGGAGGTCGTTGAAGTGTTTTCAACCCATCACATTAGCGAATTGTATGTAAATTGTATGTGCTTATCAAATCTCATCACTATCACTAAGGTCCATGTGTTTTATGCAAATATTTAACGGAACTACACCACAATTGTGCCACCACCCAATATCCAAGTATTTTTTACTTGTATGACAGTCGGTACCAAAATTACCATCTCTGAAGATTCTCTGAATGTATATTTCAATAGTACTAAGGTTACTAACTCAAGGACATCCGACTACCCTAAATTTCATGACCTGCTTGACCCTGAGGCTTTCTACAAAATCTATCATCTTACACTTCTTGACATTCATAAGTTTTTGAAGAACCTCAATGTCCCCTATAGGAAGAAGTCAACCTTGTCATCCTCTTCCCTTGATCTCAAAAACCATCTTATTGCATTGGTGGTAGAGTGCAATATCCATCCAAAGAAAAATCAAAGGGAGATTGTAGAAAACACTGCTGTAACAATGTACTATTTTTCAAAAGATATTGGTGTCAAGTGGTCTCACTACATTATTCATCATATAACCTGCTTTGATTCCAAGAAGAACACCTCTTGCACCAATCCACCTTATCCATCCTTGATACATGGCCTCTTTGCTTTCGTGACTGCCTTTTCCATGATCTCCACTAAAAATCTAGTCAGAAATGAGTAAGCATCAGTGAGACTAAAATCAAGAAGACTTTTCTTTCTACCTCTCCTACCACTCCTGGAGCCTCCACCTCCACCCAGTCACCTCCACCACCACCCCCCACCCTGGCCGTGCCTCTTTCTCTATATATAACGAAGCCGTCCTGGGATACATGATTCATCAACAGACGTACAACCTTCAAGTTCAGGATCATATTCACCAAGACTTTTGTTAGATCATGTCACACATGAACCTAACATGCACCCATCCCTACCCTACCTACCAGGTGTACCCCATTGTTGACTATGCCTCTTATGCATATAATCATTTCTACCCTGACCCATCACCTCCTTCCACTTCTGCTACCACCCTTTCTACTAATGGTGGACCTGCCCCAGACCCTGGTGCTCTTCCTCTGCTCACTCTACCTACTGGCCCCGATTCCACTCTACTCGATGGTTATGCTAGAGTTGATCCTCCTACCTTTCTTGAATAACATGCATTACATGCATGTGGCATGTCATGGACTAAGAAGAATGAATGTTGGATTGGTCATGCTTTTGGACCTCCTTCTCATGATGAGATGCCACACCGGGATTTTGAGGTTGAGGATGATGAGGATGTTGAGGATACTGAGGATCATGGTTCTGATGATGCCTTTGCTGGTTCTTCCTATGATAATGGTGAAGCAAGTGTTCCTACCTCTGTTGCACCATCTGATGATGACGAGGACTACCAACCTGAGGATGAGGAAGATGATGATATAGTTGATGTAGTACATAGTGTGGATGTTTAGTTCTATAGTCTTTTAGAGTGCTCATATATATATATATATATATATATGTATATATGCATTTATATATATGATGTGTGTATCTTTTTGTATACTTTCGTGTATTATACATTTAGGAACTATGTATCTGAGGCATACTATTTTATCATCTCAGAGTTTCTCACTGGTTTGTAGTTTTTATTCTGAGAGGACATGCTTCGTGTTGTAATCTTAATCTCTTGTACCCTAACTCTTTGATTTTCTCTATCTTATGAGTTCGTGAGTTGTTATCTCATATTTTGATTATGATACTAGATTGCTTATTTATCTCTATATTATCTTTGTTTGATGTGTGCTATATGTGGTTGCTTGTTTAGTTAGTGCTTGTGGATAAGACATATGCTTTTATCTCTTCTACCGCCCCTACATTTTTGATATGACAAAGGAGGAGAAATGACCTCAGACATATTTGTTTATTTCTTATATAATCCTTTTCTTGTCAATTATCTGCACATCATGAGACTTGCTAGAGGTCCATATAGTATATATATGTGCTATCGTTATTTGTGGAAAGGCTAACCATGTAGGCATGTGTAAGCATGAATTGAGGGGGAGAAATTAACATTGTTCATTCATGTATCCCCTTGCAATTAACAAGGTAAAGGTTTACCTTTCATATCCTTTTTATTATGTTGAGGAAATGTTTGTCATTATCAAAAAGGGGAATGTTGACCTGAGTGTTACACATTGTCCATATTTTGATAATGACTTAACCATTTCATTCATATGTATCTAATATGTTTGTTTGAAATTTATTTTAGTTATTAGGTACATGTAAAGGATCAAATCTATCAAGCCCTAGCTTGTTCTAGTTCAAGTTGAAAGCAATTCAAATGAACTTTTGTGGAAAACACTTCAAATCACCTTAGATGATTTTTGTAACCATTTGTAATGATGATATGAGTTATAACTAAGATGAAAAAAATTAGGATCCCTTAATGCAAACGTTCAATCACTCAAAAGGCATTTTCTAAAATTCATTACAAGTTGTTTATCGGTCAAGATACAAACTCAAACAATCCCTTGATGGATTTTGAGAATACCTTGGTTCGGTCAAGTTTCTTATACACATAAATCGACCGATCCCTGCATTGAGCAAAACTAATTTCAAGCGATTGGTCAAGTTTCAACCAGGACAAACTCGACCAATGTTTCAAATTGACTTTGCCACATAGAGCAATCAGTTGAGTTACCTTGATGAAAACTCGACCGACTGCATTGTAAGTAAAACATAGAAAAAGAGATTCTAAATGTTGGGAGTGTTGCAAAACTCGAAAATATATTCGTTGCAACACCCCAATTGGCTAAAAAACATTCTTAAGTGTTCCTACCCTATAGTGGACACCCCCAACTATAAATAGGACCTCTTGGAGTTCATTCCAAGGTTTCTCTTTCATGTTATTCAATGTCCTTGCTATAGTTGAGTGCATCCAATCCAATTTAGCCCCTTTCTCTCTCTTTATTACACTTCATTTCATCCATATGAGTGAGATAGGATATGTATGAGAGAGATAATTTATTGTATACTTGTAAAGCTCTCAAAGCTTCTACTTCCCCAACCCCTTTCTTCAATATCAAGTTAGTGAAAGCTTCTCCAAGTGAAGGAGAAAGTGAAAGCTTCTTCAATCTATAGAAGAAGGTGCAAAAAAATTCTCCAAGTGAAGGAGAAGGACAAGGCTAAAGATCTGGGAGTAGAATGAGAAAATCCTTCAAGGCAAAAGACTTGTTGCAAGAAAGGGATCTCCTTGGAGAAGGTGTCTAACTGCTTGCAAGAGTGGTTAAGACCTTGTAGAGGTATAAGACTCTTGCTCATCCAGATAGTTAAGTCCTTAGTTGTAAGGTTGTTGGCTCCCTTGGTGTTAAAGGGAAGCTGGGTATCCTTGTTCCAAAAAAGGAAGGTCAAATTATATGTCTTATAATGGAGTATAAGTATACATAGGTTGCAAAATCCTAGGGCTTGACCTCTCTAGGTAGTTGATTGACTCTTTCCTTGTTTATAGAGTGGAACCACTCTAAACATCTTATTCAAGTGCTTGTTTCAATCTCTCTCATCATTGATATGCATGTTTATATTGCCATCAAATTCACTATTTGCAATTGTGCCTAGTTGAAGTAACTTGAAGGTCTAACAAATTTTGTGCAAGTGATTTTAGTTTTGTTCACCCCTCATCTAGATCCCTTTGATGCAACACATCCTCCATGACTTAATAGACAACAACTGACCTCTTCGTCTTCTTCAACCTCACCAACAACCAATATTTTTTGCCTCATCTTGTGCCCACCATCATCTTTAGCAAGATGCAGACACAACTCTAAGAATAACATACCAACAAGGAGATCATCGTCCCTTTCCACCATGATAATGCAACATCCCCTCCACCATCACCTATCACCATGACCTCCACCATCTTCATCTTCTTATCCCTCCCATCACATCAAAACATGCAACACAATCAATGGCATGCACTAGTGGCAGCCAACCAAATAGAACTCGAGTAGCCTCCTCGGGCCTCAATACCAGTCAACTCCATCCAAGATTAAAATGAAATCCATCTCTTGGGTTAATGTCAGCCATGACTAGATGAGAATTTCACACGATATCTTGGTCAAGTTTCCAACAACTGCTTCCCACATGACTATTTCTTCTCTACATTCAAGCAACCATGCAACAGTGGAGTCTTCGGTTGATTATTTTGGAAGACCAACGAGTTGTGTTCAATCTTGTTCTTTCATCTATGAGACTAGGAAGTTGATTACTAAAGACCATAAACCACTTGTATTATAGTACTCCCTTGTCTCTGTGAAGTCTTTTTCTTATATTATGCATTAATAATACAATATACAATCATTAGGACTAATTATATGTGTCAATCAAGTTGATGATGTTAATCAACATTGGTAGTGATCATTCTAATCACTAGTAAGAGAAATTGATCATCTCACTCCATCCTAATAACGTATACATATACAAATACATTTAAATAAGTGAGTGTATTCATGTAGTGAATGGGCATTTAGGGTGTCACACTTACTTGTCTCAACTTTACAAGAAACTTCATTAAATTGTGTACTATTCAACATATTAGTACCTATAGTAGAGAAATAGTATAGTAATAACATTTCTTTAACATACAACTTAAGGAAATAAGATATCACATGTATTAGAGAAGATAACAACATGTTATTAATATTGATCAATGATGATCTAACATAGGTGGAGTTTTTCATATATAAGTTAGATCTAGATATTCATATATATATATATATATATATATATAGAAATATATATATATATATATATATATATATATAGAATACACTCGAGTGTACAGATTGCACCGTACACTCAAGTGTTGTTAGACATTTTTTTGACAAATCCAAACTGCTTGTATTCATTGTTCCAACAAATACATGCTAAATGAAAAAAAAATGATCTCATTTGGATTTTTTCAAAATCACACTTTCATGACAAACAAAATTGATGCACAAAACTAATTGAAATTGCATAATTTTTGTTTCATTTAGATTCATGACCTACAAGTGTCAAAATGAGATCAAATTTTATATATAGTATGTTCATATGATATTTAAGAAGATATATGGTTTAAATTTTCAAAGTAAACATTGCATGATGTGAAATGACTTGATCGTATTCAGTCTCCAATACACTCAAGTATATATATATATATATATATATATATATATATATATATATATATATATATATATATATATATATATATATATATATTTGTGTGTGTGTGTTTGTGTGTGTGTATGTGTGTGTGTGCGTGTTTATATGTATATATGTGTGGTTGTGCCCTCAGACTCACCAAGGGTAGGGTTAAGAAGGGTATTCTTTCCTAATGTAATTATTTTATCACCATATTCTAACTATTCATCATTACATGTAGGTGGTACAGTTCACTTCCTTTCGGTCAATTATGTCAAGGAAATAAGGTCATTTCTAGGGATAGGGTCCCATCATTGTGATGTAGTAGTCTAGTGTTTATCTAGATCAAGGATATAGGATTCCTCTCTACGACTTGAGGTGGTATATTTATAAATACAACTACTATATTCAATCACTTCTAGGGTTTTTGTGTACTTATGTACCACCTTCCATTATCTTTACATTTACCTTTGGTTATGATTTTTTATGTGGCTTTAAGGGTCAACTTTGTTTCCATTGATCCTTCTCTTTATTTTCATTTAATTCTGAGGTTTTCACCTATATGAGTACTATTTTCTTTCACTAATTTTGTATACCTAGGATCATGGTTCTGGTTAGGGTTTAGGGATTATCTTCATCCTGTAAGGTTTTTCTCTTTCCTATACCTTCCTCAAGTACTACATATACCTATATCATCTTATCTCATCCCATGTTTTTTAGAATAATTTAGGGTTTTTCCTTATAGGATAAAAGCATAAATTATACAAAACATATCTCATATATATATATATATATATATATATATATATACATATATATATATATGTGTGTGTGTGTGTGTATGTAGTTATGTATGTATCTATATGTATGTACACACGTATACACACATATATGTATATGTAGGGGGTCCATTTGTTACATTCACGAGTAACAAAGATTTCACTACCCGTACATCTAGAAAACTAACTATTTTATCAGAAAAGTAACTATTTGGACAAAAAAGTAACTATGTTGTCAAAAAAGTATCAATCTAAAAAGGTATAAATGAGCAGAATAGACAGTAACAATTATGGAATAGATATGTAAGTGTACATCTGTTACAATTGTAACTACTATGCATGTAATGTAACTATTTGGAAGGTAATGTAATCATGTATATATATATATATATAGATAGATAGAGAGAGAGAGAGTCATGCTAGAATATACTCGAGTGTACAGATCGCACAGATACACTCAAGTGTGTTTGCATATCGAGACTATTTTTTGCAATATGTAACTAGTGATCTTCATTGTCATACTATAATTAGGCTACATACAAATTTTGAGCCCATTTGGATGAGAGTAAGTCACTCATCCGAGGGCAACAAAATCAACGTGCGAAACTAATTTAAAATGCATAGTTTTTGCGGTCTCTATAACATGACCTATAAATGTCCAAATGTACTCAAATTTTTTATATGAGTTATTCACAAGATGATTAAGAAGATCAATGGATTAGATTTTTGAAAAAAATATTGCATCATGAAAAACTACTTGAGTGTATTCTGCTTAGAATACACTCGAGTGTATTCTAGCCTAACTCTCTCTCTCTCACTCTCTCTCTCTCTATATATATATATATATATATATATATATTAGATTGGCATTTTTTTTGGATAAGGTAAAATATTACTAAGGCCAAAAGTATAGGAGCACTATACGAAACTGTATAAGGGAAGCATCAAAAACACCTTGGGGTAACTAACTACAAAAAACCCCACTGTCTTTTCACTATGAGGCTCAAACCTTTATATAGTACAAGTTTAGCCTTGCACAACCACCAGAGTCTATCCGTAAGCACATCAAAACACTGGAACTTGTCCAGCTCCCTACCACCATGAACTCTGGTGTTTCTTTCCTGCCAGATAAGGAACGTCAGCGTAGATAACCCCAAACTCACGAACGAACCTAAAGCATGCTCCCTATCCATCCTGGTTCGCAACCAATCTACAATCTCCATAAGGTTCAAGGGAGGTGAACCCCCCATCCACACTTCAAGATGAAACGTACCCAAAGATATTTGGAGAAATCACAATCAAAGAAGAGGTGCCGATGAGATTCGATCTCTGTCAAGTACAACCTGCATCGTGTATCAACCAGTAGTCCCCAATCCTCCATCCTGTCTGACGTGGGCAGACAGCCCAAAACACACCTATAAAGATTGCAGCTCCACTTAGGAACCAATCATTTGTTCCAGACAACCATGAACCAAGGGACGGGAGGTCCAGCCAACCTCTAAGCCCCGGGGATGTCTGCCGAATAGCACCAACTGCTGTTGTCGAGTTGTCTATACTCCTTCTTCACAGCGCTCCACAGCTTGTTCATGCGCCTCCACACCACATAGGCCCCCCTCAACGAATGCACATCAAGGTTAGAGCCATATCTAATTCTCATCCACTTCACCCAAGGTGACTCTGGCTTTGTGAGAAATCTGTCGATATGAAGAAACGTAGCTTTGTCCGCCAACATCTGAGGGTCCAACACCCCCTTACCACCTTGCTCCCTTGTCCTAGCAATAGTGGTCCAAGCCACACTATGGCCTTTTCCGCCCCAGAGGAAACTACTCAAGATACTTCTGGCCTTATCAATGATGAACTTAGGAAGTTCTGCAAGCCGAGTCCAAAAATTAATTTTTGCTGATAGGACAGCCTTGATCAGAACCTACCTACCAACCATAGAAATATTGTTTCCCATCCACTTGTCCACAATACATCTGAGATAATCAATAACAGAACTATAATGGTTGCCATTCCTCCATCCACCTGATAAAGGTATCCCCAAATACTTCGTCGGAAACACTCCCTGGTGATGCCTGCTGCTTTCCGTAGCCTACCTCTTATCTGATCACAAGACTGAGAGATGAAAACTCTATATTTAATATCGCTAATGTACAACCCGGTTAGCTTCCCAAAAAGGATCAAAATCTTCTTCACTCTGTTGAGATACTTCGCATGTCCGGAAGTGAACACCATGGCGTCGTCCGCAAAAAGGATATGTGACCAAACTGGCGCGCCTCCTACCCTGAAGGCCTTCAACTTCCCAGTATCTTGTTCCCAATGGATACTATTTGAAAGGTATTCCATGATGATAACAAACAACAAAGGGGAAAGGGGGTCCCCCTTCCATGATGATATCTAACTTGATGCAAGCCTTCTTTGTGGACCTGTTACAGTTGAAGTCCTCCAAGAACTCCTTAGCTAGAAGCGCACCCTCGGCCAAAGATCTATCTTTGATGAAAGCGAGTTGCTCGGTAGAAATAATCACAGGCAGAACCATCTTCAATCTACCCGCCGACAGCTTGGCCAAGACCTTATACAGAACCGTGCATCAGGCTATGGGTCTATAATCCGTCATAGAAGTTGGTCTATTATTCTTCAGAATCAATCTAATGAAAGTGTGGTTCACCTTCCTTACCATGTTACCTCCCACCATAAACCACCTAACCGCACGACACATATCCTCCTCAATAATATCCCAGCAAGTTTGAAAAAAAATTCCATTAAATCCGTCAGGGCCCGGATCTTTAGACGAGCCAATGGAAAATACAACCTCTTTGATCTCTGTAGTTAGAACCGGACCGTAAAGATCCCTGTTCATCTCCTCTGTAATCCTTCTATAGAGTATCACACTCCCACTGCTTCTTTGTTGTTTGTTGTACAGCTGCTCAACGTATTGTACCGCCTCCTGGGCCACTTCATGCTCACCTCTCAAAACCGACCCGTCCTCCTTCATCAGGCCGTGAATACAATCACGCATATGATTCTTCTTAGTAGCATTGTGATAAATTTTTGCGTTGCGGTCCCCATCATTTATCCAATGAATCCTACTTCTCTGCCAATGGTAAAGATCCTCCACCTACTCAAGTTGAAGCAGTCTCTTAGCCTTACTTTCTTCATTCCTCATACTCCCAGGATCATCAAGATGCCCCCTAAGAACCTCCGCAGCCACCCGATAATCATCAGTAGCTTTTTTGACAAACACATGAAGGTTGGAACAATCGCCCACCCATTCTTTCAAAGCAGCCTTGGTCCTCTTTAACTTCTTCGACACCCTGAACAAAGGGTTGCCCTCCACCCTCTCTGCCCAAGAGCGAGCCACCACCTCTTTAAAACCCGGCCAGTCCACCCAGAAATTAAGAAATTTGAACGTCTTGTTCTTCATATGTGTAGTCGCCAGTGGAATTTCCAGCCAAGCATGATCACTATTGGGGTGACCACCTAGAACCACCTTCGCCTCCGGGAACGTGTCCAGCCACACAACATTCACCAAACCTCTATCCAGGTTGCTAAAAATCCTATGTTCCGACCTTCTTTTATCGTGCCAAGTTATGATGCCTCCCACCATATTCAACTCCACCAAATTGGCCGCATCCACCATGTCATTAAACCTACCCAAAATAGAATCTGGTATAGGTTTACCACCAACCTTCTCCCCTGCTCTACGGACATTATTGAAATCCCCCACCACCATATGAGGAACCTGTTGTTGAGTTGAATTGATGATATTATCCCAGAATTTCCTTCTTCTCCCTTCATCGTTATGGCCATACACCACAGTGATCACACAATGAAACCCACCAACATTGATACAGATAATAACCATTAGCTGCTCAATGGCTTGGATCACCTGTAAATACCAAACATTCTTGTCCCACCCAACAACAATGTGGCCTCCCTCCACCTGTTCCAGATTGGACTCTACTCCCCACTCCCCAGGAAACACACCTGTCATCCTCTCCTTCATGGCCCGCTTCACTTTTGTTTCCAGGATGAATGCCATCATAGCTCGACATTCCCCAATTACCTTCCGCAGTCTTCTCTTCTTTTGGGGCCTGGAAGCCCCCCTCACATTCCAAGTGAGGATGGACATATCAACCTCCTTTGTGACCCCCCTGCCCACGGAGATCACTCTTGTCGAAGAATGCCTACCCCTCACAGAAGTTGTAGAGGTCATGATATCTTGTTCCTGCTCATGCCCGAAAGTTCTTCCAATAGTTCCACCGCATCCAAATTCTCTAATACAGAGAACTGGTTGGCTCCCAGAGACATGGTTCCTACTCCGTCCGCCAGCACATCGACCACCTGGTTCCCACTTCTTGTCTCCTCCATAGCTGCCACCTCGAACACCATGGTAGCCGACGGGATTTCACTGGACACCACCGCATCCCCCAGGTTTGAGCTTAAGGTACCATCGTAGGTATCATCCCCTGCAGCAGCCAACCTATCCACCTCCACAGAGTTCCCACCCCCACGACCTCAGGATTTGGTGGGTTAACCTTCTCGACTCGGCTTTGGACCGAACTCCCCGACGACCTTCTGCTATGATTCCTAGACCTGGCCCTTCCTCTTATCTTCCACTGATCATCAAACACCTTGTCTGCCGACATTGTCCGTTCACCCGGGCAGCATCCTTCCTCATGCCCAAACACCTTACATCTTCCACATTTATCTGAGAGGGCATCATAGATAGCCCTAATCTTGAGTTCCTTGCCATTAGGCATTTCCAGCATCACCACCGGCGGAAGCACCTAATCTGCCGTCACCTCAACACAGATATGAGCCGCCCCGGTGAACCTTCCTTGCGACCAGAAATCGATCACTTTCGGGATTCCAATCCCAAAGGCCATGATGGTAATGGCTCTCCTTGACCATTGATGACCCACATCCGGTAGCGTCACCCAAATCGGAGCAGATGTGAGCGCCGCTCTCCTGAGATCTGCCTCTGGTGACCACTGTCTGGTCAGGACCAACTTGTGGTCGAAAAACTACAAACCTTGATCAAGGGCCACCCTCGCATCCTCCTCGGTCGCAAACCTGGCAAGGAAGAGGCTGCCCAGCATCAGAGTACACTGGAGGTCCCCTTTAGGCTTCCATGACTGTATCATCCAACCCAGTAGCTGTTCACGAACACATCTCCTCCCCATCACCTTGATGATGACAGAGTCCTTGTGGAAGATGTCCATCGCCTCTGCCATAGGGTCAGAGATGTGATTCCAAGGCCTCTCTTCATCCTTCCTGAAACTAGGCGCTCTGGGGTCACCCTCGATCTCCACAGGTCTCAGACTCCTTTGAATATCCCTCATCTTCTCAACAGTGGAAGCCCAGGACCTGCCCACAGTCACATCCACCGTCGGGAAACCCGAAGCAATCGGCCCATCTCCGGGGGTGGAGGGCAGAGCGTAGGAGCCTTTCCCATCCATGCCAGCCGTCGGCAAAGACGGCTGGCACACTAGAGATGGAACAGAGCACTTCTAGAGAGAAAGAGAGACTAAAAGTCCACAGTGTAGTAGTTACATATTTAGATTGGCATTTTGTGTGCTTTAGTTGGTGAAGGATGCCTTAGCAATAATGTACCTTGAAGTCCTAACGTAGATGAGGGATAAAAAAAAGTCTAGGGTTTAAGAATATGTACTTCTATGGTTGGAAAGGATAGAGACAAGAAAGTGATAAAGTGTAGATGAGAAGATCTAAAAGCTTAGATTCACAAAGAAAAATATATATTCCCAAGCAGAACTAGAAATCTTTGTCCTTCACCCTAGCTACCTCGATGGTGTCTGCACTCTAGAGTTTGTGTTCCTCAGTCAGTGGTTCTTGTGGAAGTGATCTTGGGGGCTATGCTCAATATCACATCTAGGTGGTTGTGGTTCTCCCTGATGCCTCCTATCGGCCATGGCAAAGTCATGGGAGGCTACCGTGCCTCTCCTTTCTGCCTAGTTGTCCCTGGATTCCCCCTTATATTCTATTTTCATTTTTTGTATTTTTTTCTTTTTGTTTTTCTTGTTGTTTGGTTAGTTGAGTGTAGCTTCTTCTATTGTAAGTCACTAATTTCTTTGGTGTTCATCTCCGGGATGGTACAGGTTGGTTACCTTCTCCTTTGTGAGAACTTTGAGGTCTTAGTTGGGTTAGGTCTCATTTTTTCACAATACGATGTCGTTGATTCACCATATAGATATATTTATGGAGGATACCTCTAGATAGTTTCTCTCTCTTTGACAGACCATCCTCCATCATTACACACTCAAGTTGAAGGAATCCCATTTTAAAAGATGATTTAGTCAACTCTATGGTTTAGGGATCAAGGGAAAAAAGCTTTACTCTCGTTCCAATATGAGTTTTGATGGTGTGTTTACCCTATTCTTGATATTTGTATTGTTTGTTATAGATCTATCATCCATTTGTAGATGTCATATGCCTTGTTAGTACTGATATTGTTCTTTTTGCTCTAAAAAAATCTAAAAGGTATGTTGTTACAAGAGATTTCAAAGGTTTTAGCTAGGTAGGAGTCCTCGTAAACCCACTAGTGGTGTGGCGGGAATATTTGTTAACCTGATTTTGGTCCAATCTTTGACACCATTTCCTTTTGGAAAAACTTTTATAGTTCTCGTATTATCTCTATAGAGTTATGAAATCCATTAACTACTTTGAATTATTTAAGCAAATCCAGTCTGATCCCAATTATTGCAAATACCTCCCCTAAGATCCCCACTAACTGGGGTCTATAGAGGAAAAGGAATTCATTCAATATTTCCAGGACCCTATCCACATGAATATACCATAAATAACTAACAATATTTCTTTAAAGATAGGATAAATATTTCAAGAAGTTTGAGCTCCAAGATAGAGGTTAATAACTAGGAAAACTGAAAAATAAAAGTTAATTCTTGTACAATTAAATGAGGGAGAACTATTATCTATTCCTACTTGTTTATCTTGATGTTCATTCTTCTTCCTTGTAAGTTAAATCACAACTTCATATCAGAAATCCTAATCTAAACCCACGACAAACAAAATGTGGGTCATTATATCTCTATATTGACCAATTGTTCCATTTGATATCATTTTATATGAGGCCTAAACTCGGGATATTACAATGCCCCCCCACTTAGACTCTTGTTGTCCTTGTCAAGGCTCAACTATATTGTGTCATAATATTTCTCCATTTTAGTACACACCCACAATGGCCCATGGGCACCCAGCTCCTAGTCATGGCTACCAATGCAAGGATGTCTACATCACCATGGATAGCTCTTTCCAAAATGCCTATACCGCACGGATGAAGACTGGCATGCCACATGCACATGTGGACCCCACCTACTAGAGGGGTTGTGGCTCTGATGCCATTTGTAATTCTTGGCCCACTTCTCAAGGCTCTAGTAGAGTTTAAAAAAAGAATGATGACTGGCCTCATAGACCACAAGTGGCCTTAATTGTGCACTTTGTCCTCACTCACACACTAGTAGGGATCAACTTCCTGACTGGATACCCATCCTAGCACTGCATTGGGTAGAGCATGCTTAACCATAAATTTCTATTGTGATGGGCTCCCTATATGGAGGTGCACCTTGGTAAGGGTTGCAATTAGGTTTGGGTTGAGAGGGTTTTATTTCGGGTCAACACTTTTTTGCTAGACCCTAATCTTGTAAAAGATGGACTTTTGGGTCAAAACTTTGTTGCTAATGCAATCTACTATATATTTCAGGGTCTAACAGGTCTAACCTGCAATCTACATACCAAGAGAACAATTTTAAAAATTGTTATGGTTTATCCAATCATTGATCATTTCCAAGTGTAATAAACAAATTTCATTGTGACAAATTTCAATGTGACTGTAGTTCATCTGAGTATTTTAAATACAAATTTATAAGACAATTAACATAATAAATCATACAAAACCATAAAAACCATATATAATTTTCAAAATAAAATTCATAATTGTTGTCTTAGTAATTTGATAAGCCATGGGGAGCCTTAAATTTTAGTATTTCTAATTTTGTTTGAATATATAATTGTAAATTTTAGGTCAATTTGGGTCTAAAGTCCAAATCTAGACCTGGACTTAAATTAATTTTGGGTTCTTAGAGTTTGGGTCAATTTTGGGTTGGGTCAAAAATCCTTAGACCCTGACCCACTTAAAAATTTCGAGATCCGGTCGAGTCTTGTTTTGATAGCCCTACATCATAGCGATATGGCTTAGTCCAATAATTCCTTTTATGATCATTTTATTTGAGGTCTTAAATCTTGACACATTACAATTGATATGAGAGCTATAACCCCTCCAGTAGGTGGGGCCTACATGAGCATGTAGCATGCCAATTTTGAGTCATGCGGCCCAAGCATGTTGGAAAGGGCTATCTTTGGTGATGTAGCCACCCTTCTGCTGGTAGCCATAATCAGGAGCTAGGTGCCCATGGGCCATTCTGGGTTTGCATTAAACTGGGGAAATATTATGAGTCTATATAGTTGAGCCTTGATGAGGAAGTCAAGAGTCTAAGTGGGAGAGATTGTAATATCCCATGTTTTGAGGCCTCAGATAAAATGATCTTGAAAGGAACTATTGGACAACCCATATCACCAAGGTGAACATCCTTTTCAGGGAGCGCATCACTAAAAAAACTCTAAGGTTAAGTGTGCTCAGCCCAGATTAGTACTAGGATGGATGATCAGTCAGAAAGTTGATCCTGGTTTGTATGTGAGTGAGAACAAAGTGCATGGTTAAGGCTAGTGGTGGCATGTGGGGCCAGTATTTATTCATAAAACTCTAATAAAGTCTCAGATAGTGTGCCTGAATGTTACATATTATAATCAAAACATGAATACAACTCAATACATGTAATTCCAATATATATCAATATATTAATTTTCAAAAACATGAAGATAGTATTGTATGCAAGATAGGCAATTTAAAGCATGTTAATATGCATAAAGAACTACGGTACTAAGAGAAGGCCATAACAATAATGACTCGAATGAGAAAATATAATTGAGAGGGAAATCTAATTTAATAACCCATTTTTATCCACCATCCAATACCATCAGCATATTTTCTAGTTGGAGCATCTCGACTGATGACAGTACCAACGCAAAAGCTAAGCGACCTCCTCAGTCGACATGTGCTCAGGGTAGTCTCTTCTAATGAAAACTATTGTCCAAAGACACACAATTTTCAAAAATCATATCTAGAGGCCTGATAAAAAACTATAAGTTTTTGAACGTGTATAAGCAAGCTAGTAATGCACTTTGAAAGCATCAAGGGCAGCTTTTGAGAAAAAATATGATGAGGATCATAATGTGCAAATATTGACTTGCAAACCATATGTGCAGTTCTTACTAACATGGAAATCAAGAAATGTTTGGATATGATCAAGAATATTTTTAGCTCAGTTCTTCCAAATTTTTTCCACCATTGACAACCCATTAACATCTCACCTTTCTTCCTATATATGGATTTCAAGGTCATTTTCCCATCAAAATCTCATGTCAGACCTTTTTGCAAGTGACCTACAAGAAAAAAGATGAAATGCCCCCCAATCATATTTATGGGTCTGGGAGGCTAGCTTTTCCACCAAAGTCATTTTGCTTTAAGGTACTTCCCTAAAAGAGAAATATGCTTACTAGTGACCATTTTCCTTAGCCTTGGAACTAGAGGATTTTCCATTGAAATTGGAGGTCTTTTGACTGTGTTGATCCTTTGGATACCATAAAATCCAATACTATTTCTACCAACTTGTTAGTAGTATGGTCTTTTCTTAGGATTCTTATTTGATTACCATAAAATCCGTTATAATATCTACCCATTTGTTTAGTAGTATGTATATCATTTGTATTTTATTAAGATTCCTTTTACCATATAAGAAACTTTGCAAAGAAGATATCAAAATATCATTATCATGCACAAGAAAGATAGTAGATAAGACAATTGATTCATATCATCTCTAGCCTCTAAAAGATTGATTATAAGCAGAGAGCTTTATCCATGTAAGAATCTTTTTCAATATGAAGAGTAACAATATTATTCTCTCTACTAGTATAACCAGAACAATATTCAAGAACATCAATTTTTGCAAGCAAGATAGTATTTTCATTCTCAAGCATAGTAATCTTATAAATATAAACAACATTTTAGATTATATTCTGTGTGATACAAGATCTTTATCCTCATTTTAAATTTTAAGAACATCAATATCTAAAATGATAGAATTAAAATTTTTATCATGCCTTTTATTTGAATTAGGCATATAAGGTTGAGATTCTAAAAGCTTAATATTATCAAGCAAGATATCATTTTCAAGTTTAAGAGCATCTACTTGTCTAAGATAAGCATTGGCCTATGTCTGGTACACCATTAAATTTCAATTCAAGTTCTAGATAAAGCTTTTTGAAGATTTTCAATATCATATTGAGAATAAAAATCAACATGTTCAAGCTCATGATATTCAATATGGAAGTTATCAAAAATATTAACAATACTTCAATCCTCAGTAGACTTTAGAGGGGCACAAGTTGCAGGATTCTTTTCAACTAAGGGTTCTAAACATAAAGATCTTCAATTGAACTCTAAAGCAAAGTGACATTCTCCAACTTCGCTTTCACTAACGTTTTCACTTAAGCTAAAGTTGGAGGTTAACTATATCTATTGTGGCCTTCTTCTTCTTGTTATTCTCATCTCTTTTCTTGTCTCTCTTGTCATTATTGGTCTTTTTCCCATTTGTGCAAGTTTCCATGTTGTGACCCTTCTTTCCACGTGTGAAGAAACAGTAGGAGGAAGAAGGCTTGCCTTTGTAGGATCTACCTTTGTAGTACATGGAATCTTCTTCAGCTTGAGTGTATTTATGACTTCATGAAACATGGAAACTAATCACTTTCTACTTTTTCTTTTGACTCACTTCTCCAATCTCTTCATTTTCTTTTGATTTTATCCTTATCTCATAGGCTTGAAGATTACATGTAAGTCTTGAATGTGGAGAAGCATAAGTTCCTTGGTTTCTTCTATGGTTGCAACCTACTTGAAGAATACCTTGGTTAGATATTGATAGTTGGATCTAAAATCATCTCAAGAATGGGGGTTAGTTGAGAGAACACCACTTAAATAAGATTCATTAGACCTTCAAAATATTTCCCAAGATATTATTACAATTATGAAAATCAAGGGAGATAGAGGGATTGAAAAAAACACAAATATGCACAAGTATGTACAGTGGTTATGTATCTTAAGGATGTAGATCCACTACCTAGAGAGGTCAACCTCTAGGATTTTCAATCATGAGTAGGACCTTATATTCCATTGTAAGAGATATGACATATGAACACCATTTTCTATATCAAGGGATAACTAGCTTCCCTTTTAGGCAAAGGGAGCCAACAACCTTATGAAGTACTTACCTATCCGTGACCAAGAGTCTTTAGCCTCACCAAGGATGACCAAGAGTCTTTAGCCTTACTAGGGTTTACCTTTCATATCCTTTTTACTATGTTGAGGAAATGTTTGTCATTATCAAAAAGGGGAGAATGTTGACTTGAGTGTTACACATCGTCCATATTTTGATAATGACTTAACCATTCCATTCATATGTATCTAATATGTTTGTTTGAAATTGATTTTAGTTATTAGGTACATGTAAAGGATCAAATCTATCAAGCCCTAGCTTGTTCTAGTTCAAGTTGAAAGAAATTCAAATGCACTTTTATGGAAAACACTTCAAATCACCTTAGATGATTTTTGTAACCATTTGTATTGATGATATGAGTTATAACTAAGATGAAAAAAATTAGGATCCCTTAATGCAAACGTTCAATCACTCAAAAGGCATTTTCTAAAATTCATTACAAGTTGTTTATCGGTCAAGATACAAACTCAAACAATCCCTTGATGGATTTTGAGAATACCTTTGTTCGGTCAAGTTTCTTATACACATAAATCGACCGATCCCTGCATTGAGCAAAACTGATTTCAAGCGATTGGTCAAGTTTCAACCAGGACAAACTCGACCAATGTTTCAAATTGACTTTTCCACATAGAGCAATCAGTTGAGTTACCTTGATGAAAACTCGACCGACTACATTGTAAGTAAAACATAGAAAAAGTGATTCTAAATGTTGGGAGTGTTGCAAAACTCGAAAATATATTCGTTGCAACACCCCAATTGGCTAGAAAACATTCTTAAGTGTTCCTACCCTATAGTGGACACCCCCAACTATAAATAGGACCTCTTGGAGTTCATTCCAAGGTTGCTCTTTCATGTTATTCAATGTCCTTGCTATAGTTGAGTGCATCCAATCCAATTTAGCCCCTTTCTTTCTCTTTATTACACTTCATTTCATCCATATGAGTGAGATAGGATCTGTATGAGAGAGATACTTTATTGTATACTTGTAAAGCTCTCAAAGCTTCAACTTCCCCAACCCCTTTCTTCAATATCAAGTTAGTGAAAGCTTCTCCAAGTGAAGGAGAAAGTGAAAGCTTCTTCAAGCTATATAAGAAGGTGCAAAAAAAAATTTCCAAGTGAAGGAGAAGGACAAGGATAAAGATCCGGGAGTAGAATGAGAAAATCCTTCAAGGCAAAAGACTTGTTGCAAGAAAGGGATCTCCTTGGAGAAGGTGTCTAACTGCTTGCAAGAGTGGTTAAGACCTTGTAGAGGTATAAGACTCTTGCTCATCCAGATAGTTAAGTCCTTAGTTGTAAGGTTGTTGGCTCCCTTGGTGTTAAAGGGAAGTTGGGTATCCTTGTTCCAAAAAAGGAAGGTCAAATTATATGTCTTATAATGGAGTATAAGTATACATAGGTTGCAAAATCCTAGGGCTTGACCTCTCTAGGTAGTTGATTGACTCTTTCCTTGTTTAGAGAGTGGAACCACTCTAAACATCTTATTCAAGTGCTTGTTTCAATCTCTCTCATCATTGATATGCATGTTTATATTGCCATCAAATTCACTATTTGCAATTATGCCTAGTTGAAGTAACTTGAAGGTCTAACAAATTTTGTGCAAGTGTTTTTAGTTCTGTTCACCCCTCATCTAGATCCCTTTGATGCAACACATCCTCCATGACTTAATAGACAACAACTGACCTCTTCTTCTTCTTCAACCTCACCAACAACCAATATTTGTTGCCTCATCTTGTGCCCACCATCATCTTTAGCAAGATGCAGACACAACTTTAAGAATAGCATACCAACAAGGAGATCATCGTCCCTTTCCACCATGACAATGCAACATCCCCTCCACCATCACCTATCACCATTACCTCCACCATCTTCATCTTCTTATCCCTCCCATCACATCAAAACATGCAACACAATCAATGGCATGCACTAGTGGCAGCCAACCAAATAGAACTCGAGTAGCCTCCTCGGGCCTCAATACCAGTCAACTCCATCCAAGATTAAAATGAAACCCATATCTTGGGTTAATGTCAGCCATGACTAGATGAGAATTTCACTCGATATCTTGGTCAAGTTTCCAACAACTACTTCCCACATGACTATTTCTTCTCTACATTCAAGCAACCATGCAACAGTGGAGTCTTCGGTTGATTATTTTGGAAGACCAACGAGTTGTGTTCAATCTTGTTCTTTCATCTATGAGACTAGGAAGTTGATCACTAAAGACCATAAACCACTTGTATTATAGTACTCCCTTGTCGATGTGAAGTCTTTTTCTTATATTCTGCATTAATAATACAATATACAATCATTATGACTAATTATATATGTCAATCAAGTTGATGATGTTAATCGACATTGGTAGTGATCATTCTAATCACTAGTAAGAGAAATTGATCATCTCACTCCATCCTAATAACATATACATATACCAATACATTTAAATAAGTGAGTGTATTCATGTAGTGAATGGGCATTTAGGGTGTCACACTTACTTGTCTCAACTTTACAAGAAACTTCATTAAATTGTGTACTACTCAACATATTAGTACCTATAGTAGAGAAATAGTCTAGTAATAACATTTATTTAACATACAACTTAAGGAAATAAGATATCACATGTATTAGAGAAGATAAAAACATGTTATTAATATTGATCAATGATGATCTAACATAGTTGGAGTTTTTCATATATAAGTTAGATCTAGATATTCATATATATATATATATATATATATATATATATATATAGAGAGAGAGAGAGAGAGAGAGAGAGTCAATATAGAATACACTCGAGTGTACATATTGCACCGTACACTCAAGTGTTGTTTACATATCTAGACATTTTTTTGACAAATCCAAACTGCTTGTATTCATTGTTCCAACAAATACATGCTAAATGAAAAAAAAATGATCTCATTTGGATTTTTTCAAAATCACACTTTCATGACAAACAAAACTGATGCACAAAACTAATTTAAATTGCATAATTTTTGTTTCATTTAGATTCATGACCTACAAGTGTCAAAATGAGATCAAATTTTATATATAGTATGTTCATATGATATTTAAGAAGATATATGGTTTAAATTTTCAAAGTAAACATTGCATGATGTGAAATGACTTGACCGTATTCAGTCTCCAATACACTCAAGTATATATATATATATATATATATATATATATATATATATATATATATATATATATATATATATATATATTGTGTGTGTGTGTTTGTGTGTGTATGTGTGTGTATGTGTGTGTGTGTGCGTGTTTATATGTATATATGTGTGGTTGTGCCCTCAGACTCACAAGGGTAGGGTTAAGAAGGGTATTCTTGCCTAATGTAATTATTTTATCACCATATTCTAACTATTCATCATTACATGTAGGTGGTACAGTTCACTTCCTTTCGGTCAATTATGTCAAGGAAATAAGGTCATTTCTAGGGATAGGGTCCCATCATTGTGATGTAATAGTCTAGTGTTTATCTAGATCAAGGATCTAGGATTCCTCTCTACGACTTGAGGTGGTATATTTATAAATACAACTACTATATTCAATCACTTCTAGGGTTTTTGTGTACTTATGTACCACCTTCCATTATCTTTACATTTACCTTTGGTTATGATTTTTTATGTGGCTTTAAGGGTCAACTTTGTTTCCATTGATCCTTCTCTTTATTTTCATTTAATTCTGAGGTTTTCACCTATATGAGTACTATTTTCCTTCACTAATTTTGTATACTTAGGATCATGGTTCTGGTTAGGGTTTAGGGATTATCTTCATCCTGTAAGGTTTTTCTCTTTCCTGTACCTTCCTCAAGTACTGCATATACCTAGATCATCTTATCTCATCCCATGTTTTTTAGAATAATTTAGGGTTTTTCCTTATAGGATAAAAGCATAAATTATACAAAACATATCTCATATATATATATATATATATATGTGTGTGTGTGTGTGTGTTTGTATGTAGTTATGTATGTATCTATATGTATGTACACACGTATACACACATACATGTATATGTAGGGGGTCCATTTGTTACATTCACGAGTAACAAATATTTCACTACCCGTACATCTAGAAAACTAACTATTTTATCAGAAAAGTAACTATTTGGACAAAAAAGTAACTATGTTGTCAAAAAAGTATCAATCTAAAAAGGTATAAATGAGCAGAATAGACAGTAACAATTCTGGAATAGATATGTAAGTGTACATCTATTACAATTGTAACTACTATGCATGTAATGTAACTATTTGGAAGGTAATGTAATCATGTATATATATATATATATATATATATATATATATATATAGAGAGAGAGAGAGAGAGAGAGAGTCATGCTAGAATACACTCGAGTGTACAGATCGCATAGATACACTCAAGTGTGTTTGCATATCGAGACTATTTTTTTGCAAGATGTAACTAGTGATCTTCATTGTCATACTATAATTAGGCTACATACAAATTTTGAGCCCATTTGGATGAGAGTAAGTCACTCATCCGAGGGCAACAAAATCGACGTGCGAAACTAATTTAAAATGCATAGTTTTTGCGGTCTCTATAACATGACCTATAAATGTCCAAATGTGCTCAAATTTTTTATATGAGTTATTCACAAGATGATTAAGAAGATCAATGGATTAGATTTTTGAAAAAAATATTGCATCATGAAAAACTACATGAGTGTATTCTGCTCAGAATACACTCGAGTGTATTCTAGCCTGACTCTCTCTCTCTCACTCTCTCTCTCTCTCTCTCTCTCTATATATATATATATATATATATATATATATATATATATTAGATTGGCATTTTTTTTGGATAAGGTAAAATATTACTAAGACCAAAAGTATAGGAGCACTATACCAAACTGTATAAGGGAAGCATCAAAAACACCCTGGGGTAACTAACTACAAAAAACCCCACTGTCTTTTCACTATGAGGCTCAAACCTTTATATATTACAGGTTTAGCCTTACACAACCACCAGAGTCTATCCGTAAGCACATCAAAACACTGGAACTTGTCTAGCTCCCTACCACCATGAACTCTGGTGTTTCTTTCCTGCCAGATAAGGAATGTCAGTGCAGATAACCCCAAAATCGCGAATGAACCTAAAGCATGCTCCCTAGCCATCCTGGTTCGCAACCAATCTACAATCTCCATAAGGTTCAAGGGAGGTGAACCCCCCATCCACACTTCAAGATGAAACGTACCCAAAGATATTTGGAGAAATCACAATCAAAGAAGAGGTGCCAATGAGATTTGATCTCCGTCAAGTACAACCTGCATCGTGTATCAACCAGCAGCCCCCAATCCTCCATCTTGTCTACCGTGGGCAGACGGCCCAAAATACACCTATAAAGATTGCAGCTCCACTTAGGAACCAATCACTTGTTCCAGACAACCATGAACAAAGGGACGGGAGGTCCAGCCAACTTCTGAGCCCCGGGGACGTCTGCCAAATAGCACCAACTGTTGTTGTCGAGTTGTCTATACTCCTTCTTCACAGCGCTCCACAGCTTGTTCATGCGCCTCCACACCATCGAGGCCCCCCTCAACGGATGCACATCAAGGTTAGAGCCATATCTAATTCTCATCCACTTCACCCAAGGTGACTCCGGCTTTGTGAGAAATCTGTCGATCTGAAGAAATGTAGCTTTGTCTGCCAACATCTGAGGGTCCAACACCCCCTTACCACCTTGCTCCCTTGTCCTAGCAATAGTGGTCCAAGCCACACTATGGCCTTTTCCGCCCCAGAGGAAACTACTCAAGATACTTCTGGCCTTATCAATGATGAACTTAGGAAGTTCCGCAAGCCGAGTCTAGAAATTAATTTTTGCTGATAGGACATCCTTGATCAGAACCAACCTACCAACCATAGAAATATTGTTTCCCGTCCACTTGTCCACAATACATCTGAGATAATCAATAACAAAACTATAATGGTTGCCATTCCTCCGTGCACCTGATAAAGGTATCCCCAAATACTTCGTCGGAAACACTCCCTGGTGATGCCCGCTGCTTTCCGTAGCCTACCTCTTCTCTGATCACAAGACCGAGAGATGAAAACTCTAGATTTAATATCACTGATGTACAACCCGGTTAGCTTCCCAAAAAGGATCAAAATCTTCTTCACTCTGTTGAGATACTTCGCATGTCCGGCAGTGAACACCATGGCGTCGTCCGCAAAAAGGATATGTGACCAAACTGGGACGCCTCCCACCCTGAAGGCCTTCAACTTCCCAGTATCTAGTTCCCAATGGATACTATTTGAAAGGTATTCCATGATGATAACAAACAACAAAGGGGAAAGGGGGTTCCCCCGCCTTAGGCCATTCGAGGCCTTGAACAAACCATGCGGCACACCGTTGACTAGAATAGAAAAGGAAGAGGACTCCACACATTGCCTCATAATTTTGATCCATCTGTCTAAGAAACCGAGTGCACTCATGATTCTCCACAGAGCAAACCACTCCACATGGTCATAGGCCTTCATGATATCCAACTTGATGCAAGCCTTCTTCGTGGACCTGTTACAGTTGAAGTCCTCCAAGAACTCCTTAGATAGAAGTGCACCCTCGGCCAAAGATCTATCTTTGATGAAAGCGAGTTGCTCGGTAGAAATAATCACAGGCAGAACCATCTTCAATCTACCCACTGACAGCTTGGCCAAGACCTTATACAGAATCGTGCAGCAGGCTATGGGTCTATAATCTATCATAGAAGCTGGTCTATTGTTCTTCGGAATCAACCTAATGAAAGTGTGGTTCACCTTCCTTACCATGTTACCTCCCACCATAAACCACCTAACCGCATGACACATATCCTCCTCAATAATATCCCAGCAAGTTTGAAAAAAAATTCCATTAAATCCGCCAGGGCCCGGAGCTTTAAACGAGCCAATGGAAAACACAACCTCTTTGATCTCTGTAGTTAGAACCGGACCGTAAAGATCCCTGTTCATCTCCTCTGTAATCCTTCTATAGAGTATCACACTCCCACTGCTTCTTTGTTGTTTATTGTACAGCTGCTCAACGTACTGTACTGCCTCCTGTGCCACTTCATGCTCACCTCTCAAAACCGACCCGTCCTCCTTCATCAGGTCGTGAATACAATCACGCATATGATTCTTCTTAGTACCTTTGTGATAAATTTTTGTGTTGCGGTCCCCATCATTTATCCACTGAATCCTACTTCTCTGCCAATGGTAAAGATCATCCGCCTACTCAAGCTAAAGCAGTCTCTTAGCCTTACTTTCTTCATTCCTCATACTCCCAGGATCATCAGGATGCCCCCTAAGAACCTCCGCAGCCACCCGATAATCATCAGCAGCTTTTTTGACCAACACCTGAAGGTTGGAACAATCGCCCGCCCATTCTTTCAAAGAAGCCTTGGTCCTCTTTAACTTCTTCGACACCCTGAACAAAGGGTTTCCCTCCACCCTCTCTGCCCAAGAGCGAGCCACCACCTCTTTAAAACCCGGCCAGTCTACCCAGAAATTAAGAAATCTGAATGGCCCGTTCTTCATATGTGTAGTCGCCAGTGGAATTTCTAGCCATGCATGATCACTATTGGGGTGACCACCTATAACCACCTTCGCCTCCGGGAACATATCTAACCACACAACATTCACCAAACCTCTATCCAGGTTGCTAGAAATCCTATGTTCCGACCTCCTTTTATTGTGTCAAGTTATGATGCCTCCCACCATATTCAACTCCACCAAATTGGCCGCATCCACCATGTCATTAAACCTACCCAAAATAGAATCCGGTATAGGTTTACCACCAACCTTCTCCCCCACTCTAATGATATTATTTGAATCCCCCACCACCATATGAGGAACCTGTTGTTGAGTTGAATTGATGATATTATCCCAGAAATTTCTTCTTCTCCCTTCATCGTTATGGCCATACACCACAGTGATCTAACAATGAAACCCACCAACATTGATACAGCTAATAACCATTAGCTGCTCAGTGGCTTGGATCACTTGTAAATCCCAAACATTCTTGTCCCACCCAACAGCAATGTGGCCTCCCTCCACCTGTTCCAGATTGGACTCTACTCCCCACTCCCCAGGAAACACACTTGTCATCCTCTCCTTCATGGCCCGCTTGACTTTTGTTTCCAGGATGAACGCCATCATAGCTCGACATTCCCCAATTACCTTCCGCACTCTTCTCTACTTTCGGGGCCTGGAAGCCCCCTCACATTCCAAGTGAGGATGGACATATCAACCTCCTTTGTGACCCCCCTGCCCGCGGAGGTCACTCTTGCCGAAGAACGCCTACCCCTCGCAGAAGTTGTAGAGGCCATGTCCATCTTGTTCCTGCTCATGCCCGAAAGTTCTTCCAGTAGTTCCTCTGCATCCAAATTCTCTAATACAGAGAATTGGTTGGCTCCCGGAGACATGGTTCCTACTCTGTCCGCCGGCACATCGACCACCTGGTTCCCACTTCTCGTCTCCTCCATAACTGCCACCTCGAACACCATGGTAGCCGACGGGATTTCACTGGACACCACCACATCCCCCATGTTCGAGCTTAAGGTACCATCGCACGTATCATCCCCTGCAGCAGCCAACCTATCCACCTCCACAGAGTTCCCACCCCCCACGACCTCAGGATTTGGTGGGTTAACCTTGTCGACTCGGCTTGGGACCGAACTCCCCGATGGCCTTCTGATATGATTCCTAGACCTGTCCCTTCCACTTGTCTTCCGTTGATCATCAAACACCTTGTCTGCCGACATTGTCCATTCACCCAGGCAGCATCCTTCCTCATGCCCAAACACCTTACATCTTCCACATTTATCTGAGAGGGTATCATAGATAACCCTAATCTCGAGTTCCTTGCCATTAGGCATTTCCAGCATCACCACCGACGGGAGCACCTAATCCGCCGTCACCTCAACATAGATATGAGCCGCCCCGGTGAACCTGCCTTGCGACCAGAAATCAATCACTTTTGGGATTCCAATCCCAAAGGCCATGATGGTACGTTCTCCTTGACCATTGATGACCCACATCCGGCAGCGTCACCCAAATCGGAGCAGATGTGAGTGCCGCTCTCCTGAGATCTGCCTCCGGTGACCACTGTCTGGTCAGGACCAACTTGTGGTCAAAAAACCACATACCTTGATCAAGGGCCACCCTCGAATCCTCCTCAGTCGCAAACTTGGAAAGGAAGAGGCCGCCCAGCATCGGAGTACACTGGAGGTCCCCTTTAGGCTTCCATGATTGTATCATCCAACCCAGCAGCTATTCACGAACACATCTCCTCCCCATCACCTTGATGATGACAGAGTCCTTGTGGAAGATGTCCATCGCCTCCGCCACAGGGTCAGAGATGCGCATCCAAGGCCTCCTTTCATCCTTCCTGAAACTAGGTGCTCTGGGGTCACCCTCGATCTCCACAGGTCTCAGACTCCTTTGAATATCCCTCATCTTCTCAACAGTGGAAGCCCAGGACCTGCCCACAGTCACATCCACCTTCGGGCAACTCGAAGCAATCGGCCCATCTCCGGGGGTGGAGGGCGGAGCGTAGGAGCCCACCCCGTCCATGCCAGCTGTCGGTAAAGCACGGCTAGCACACTAGAGATGGAACAGAGCAGTTCTAGAGAGAAAGAGAGACTAGAAGTCCGCAGTGTAGTAGTTATAGATTTAGATTGGCATTTTGTGTGCTTTAGTTGGTGAAGGATGCCTTAGCAATAATTTACCTTGAAGTCCTAACGTAGACGAGGGATAAAAAAAAGTCTAGGGTTTAAGAATATGTACTTCTATGGTTGGAAAGGATAGAGACAAGAAAGTGATAAAGCGTAGATGAGAAGATCTAAAAGCTTAGATTCACAAAGAAAAATATATATTCCCAAGCAGAACAAGAAATCTTTGTCCTTCACCCTAGCTACCTCGATGGTGTCTGCACTCTAGAGTTCGTGTTCCTCAGTCAGTGGTTCTTGTGGAAGTGATCTTGGGGGCTATGCTCAATATCGCATCTAGGTGGTTGAGGTTCTCCCTGATGCCTCCTATCGGCCATGGCAAAGTCCTGGGAGGCTACCGTGCCTCTCCTTTCTGCCTAGTTGTCCTTGGATTCCCCCTTATATTCTATTTTCATTTTTTGTATTTTTTTCTTTTTGCTTTGCTTGTTGTTTGGTTAATTGAGTGTAGCTTCTTCTATTGTAAGTCACTAATTTCTTTGGTGTTCATCTCTGGGATGGTACATGTTGGTTACCTTCTCCTTTGTGATAACTTTGAGGTCTTAGTTGGGTTAGGTCTCATTTTTTCACAATACGATGTCATTGATTCACCATATAGATATATTTATGGAGGATACCTCTAGATAGTTTCTCTCTCTTTGACAGACCATCCTCCATCATTACACACTCAAGTTGAAGGAATCCCATTTTAAAAGATGATTTAGTCAACTCTATGGTTTAGGGATCAAGGGAAAAAAGCTTTACTCTCGTTCCGATATGAGTTTTGATGGTGTGTTTACCCTATTCTTGATATTTGTATTCTTTGTTATAGATCTATCATCCATTTGTAGATGTCATATGCCTTGTTAGTACTGATATTGTTCTTTTTGCTCTAAAAAAAATCTAAAAGGTATGTTGTTTCAAGAGATTTCAAAGGTAATTAGCTAGGTAGGAGTCCTCATAAACCAACTAGTGGTGTGGCGGGAATATTTGTTAACCTGATTTTGGTCCAATCTTTGACACCATATCCTTTTGGAAAAACTTTTATAATTCTCGTATTATCTCTATAGAGTTATGAAATCCATTAACTACTTTGAATTATTTAAGAAAATCCAGTCTGATCCCAATTATTGCAAATCCCTCCCCTAAGATCCCCACTAATTGGGGTCTATAGAGGAAAAGGAAGTTATTCAATATTTATAGGACCCTATCCACATGAATATACCATAAATAACTAACAATATTTCTTTAAAGATAGGATAAATATTTGAACAAGTTTGAGCTCCAAGATAGAGGTTAATAACTAGGAAAACTGAAAAATTAAAATTCAAAAAGTTAATTCTTGTACAATTAAATGAGGGAGAACTATTATCTATTCCTACTTGTTTATCTTGATTTTCATTCTTCTTCCTTGTAAGTTAAATCACAACTTCATATCAGCAATCCTAATCTAAACCCACGACAAACAAAATGTGGGTCATTATATCTCTATATTGACCAATTGTTCCATTTGATATCATTTTATATGAGGCCTAATCTCGGGACATTACAATGCCCCCCCCCCACTTAGAATCTTGTTGTCCTTGTCAAGTCTCAACTATATTGTGTCATAATATTTCTCCATTTTAGTACAGACCCATAATGGCCCATGGGCACCCAGCTCCTAATCATGGCTACCAATGCAAGGATGTCTACATTACCATGGATAGCTCTTTCCAAAATGCCTATACCGCACGGATGAAGACTGGCATGCCACATGCACATGTGGACCCCACCTACTAGAGGGGTTGTGGCTCTGATGCAATTTGTAATTCTTGGCCCACTTCTCAAGGCTCTAGTAGAGTTTAAAAAAAGAATGAAGAATGGCCTCATAGACCACAAGTGGCCTTAATTGTGCACTTTGTCCTCACTCACACACTAGTAGGGATCAACTTCTTGTCTGGATACCCATCCTAGCACTGCATTGGGTAGAGCATGCTTAACCATAAATTTCTATTGTGATGGGCTCCCTATATGGAGGTGCACCTTGGTAAGGGTGGCAATTAGGTTTGGGTTGAGAGGGTTTTATTTCGGGTCAACACTTTTTTGCTAGACCCTAATCTTGTAAAAGATGGACTTTTGGGTCAAAAATTTGTTGCTAATGCAATCTACTATATATTTCAGGGTCTACCAGGTCTAACCTGCAATCTACATACCAAGAGAACAATTTTAAAAATTGTTATGGTTTATCCAATCATTGATCATTTCCAAGTGTAATAAAAAAATTTCACTGTGACAAATTTCAATGTGACTGTAGTTCATCTGAGTATTTTAAATACAAATTCATAAGACAATTAACATAATAAATCATACAAAACCATAAAAACCATATATAAATTTCAAAATAAAATTCATAATTGTTGTCTTAGTAATTTCATAAGCCATGGGGAGCCTTAAATTTTAGTATTTCTAATTTTGTTTGAATATATAATTGTAAATTTTAGGTCAATTTGGGTCTAAAGTCCAAATCTAGATCTGGACTTAAATTAATTTTGGGTTCTTAGAGTTTGGGTCAATTTTGGGTTGGGTAAAAAATCCTTAGACCCTGACCCACTTAAAAATTTTGAGATCCGGTCGAGTCTTATTTTGATAGCCCTACATCATAGAGATATGGCTTAGTCCAATCATTCCTTTTATGATCATTTTATTTGAGGTCTTAAATCTTGAGACATTACAATGATATCAGAGCTATAACCCCTCAAGTAGGCGGGGCCTACATGAGCATGTAGCATGCCAATTTTGAGTCATGCGGCCCAAGCATGTTGGAAAGGGCTATCTTTGGTGATGTAGCCACCCTTCTGCTGGTAGCCATAATCAGGAGCTAGGTGCCCATAGGCCATTCTGGGTTTGCATTAAACTGGGGAAATATTATGAGTCTATATAGTTGAGCCTTGATGAGGAAGTCAAGAGTCTAAGTGGTAGAGATTATAATATCCCATGTTTTGAGGCCTCAGATAAAATGATCTTGAAAGGAATTATTGGACAACCCATATCACCAAGGTGAACATCCTTTTCAGGGAGCGCATCACTAGAAAAACTCTAAGGTTAAGTGTGCTCAGCCCAGATTAGTACTAGGATGGATGTTCAGTCAGAAAGTTGATCCGGGTTTGTATGTGAGTGAGAACAAGGTGCATGGTTAAGGCTAGTGGTGGCATGTGGGGCCAGTCTTTATTCATAAAACTCTAATAAAGTCTCAGATAGTGTGGTTGAATGTTACAGATTATAATCAAAACATGAATACAACTCAATACATGTAATTCCGATATATATCAATATATTAATTTTCAAAAACATGAAGATAGTATTGTATGCAAGATAGGCAATTTAAAGCATGTTAATATGCATAAAGAACTACGGTACCAAGAGAAGGCCATAACAATAATGACTCGAATGAGAAAATATAATTGAGAGGGAAATCTAATTTAATAACCCATTTTTATCCACCACCCAATACCATCAGCCTACTTTCTAGTTGGAGCATCTCGACTGATGACAATACCAACGCAAAAGCTAAGCGACTTCCTCAATAGACATGTGCTCAGGGTAGTCTCTACTAATGAAAACTATTGTCCAAAGACACACAATTTTCAAAAGTCATATCTAGAGGCCTGATAAAAAAATATAAGTTTTTGAATGTGTATAAGCAAGCTAGTAATGCACTTTGAAAGCATCAATGGCAGCTTTTGAGAAAAAATATGATGAGGATCATAATGTGCAAATATTGACTTGCAAACCATATGTGTAGTTCTTACTAACATGGAAATCAAGAAATGTTTGGATATGATCAAGAATATTTTTATCTCAGTTCTTCCAAAAAATTTCCACCATTGACAACCCATTAACATCTCTCCTTTCTTCCTATATATGGATTTCAAGGTCATTTTCACATCAAAATCTCATGTCAGACCTTTTTACAAGTGACCTACAAGAAAAAAGATGAAATGCCCCCCAATCATATTTATGGGTCTGGGAGGCTAGCTTTTCCACCAAAGTCATTTTGCTTTAAGGTACTTCCCTAAAAGAGAAATATGCTTACTATTGACCATTTTCCTTAGCCTTGGAACTAGAGGATTTTCCATTGAAATTGGAGGTCTTTTGACTTTGTTGATCCTTTGGATACCATAAAATCCAATACTATTTCTACCAACTTGTTAGTAGTATGGTCTTTTCTTAGGATTCTTATTTGATTACCATAAAATCTGTTATAATATCTACCCATTTGTTTAGTAGTATGTATATCATTTGTATTTTATTAAGATTCCTTTTACCATATAAGAAACTTTGCAAAAAAGATATCAAAATATCATTATCATGCACAAGAAAGGTAATAGATAAGACAATTGATTCATATCATATCTAGCCTCTAAAAGATTGATGTATAAGCAGAGAGCTTTATCCATGTAAGAATCTTTTTCAATATGAAGAGTAACAATATTATTCTCTCTACTAGTACAACCAGAACAATATTCAAGAACATCAATTTTTGCAAGCAAGATAGTATTTTCATTCTCAAGCATAGTAATCTTATAAATATAAACAACATTTTAGATTCTATTCCGTGCGATACAAGATCTTTATCCTCATTTTAAATTTTAAGAACATCAATATCTAAAATGATAGAATTAAAATTTTTATCATGCCTTTTATTTGAATTAGGCATATAAGGTTGAGATTCTAAAATCTTAATATTATCAAGAAAGATATCATTTTCAAGTTTAAGAGCATCTACTTGTCTAAGATAAGCATTGGCCTATGTCTGGTACACCATTAAATTTCAATTCAAGTTCTAGATAAAGCTTTTTGAAGATTTTAAATATCATCTTGAGAACAAAAATCAACATGTTCAATATCATGATATTCAATATGGAAGTTATCAAAAATATTAACAATACTTCAATCCTTAGTAGACTTTAGAGGGGCACAAGTTGTAGGATTCTTTTCAACTAAGGGTTCTAAACATAAAGATTTTGTATACACATTATTTTAATCTTCAATTGAACTCTAAAGCAAAGTGACATTCTCCAACTTCACTTTCACTAACGTTTTCACTTAAGCTAAAGTTGGAGGTTAACTATATCTATTGTGGCTTTCTTCTTCTTGTTATTCTCATCTCTTTTCTTGTCTCTCTTGTCATTATTGGTCTTTTTCCCATTTGTGCAAGTTTCCATGTTGTGACCCTTCTTTCCACGTGTGAAGCAACAGTAGGAGGAAGAAGGCTTGCCTTTGTAGGATCTACCTTTGTAGTACATGGAATCTTCTTCATCTTGAGTGTATTTATGACTTCATGAAGCATGGAAACTAATCACTTTCTACTTTTTCTTTTGACTAACTTCTCCAATCTCTTCATTTTCTTTTGATTTTATCCTTATCTCATAGGCTTGAAGATTACATATAAGTCTTGAATTTGGAGAAGCATAAGTTCCTTGGTTTCTTCTTTGGTTGCAACCTACTTGAAGAATACCTTGATTAGATATTGATAGTTGGATCTACAATCATCTCAAGAATGGGGGTTAGTTGAGAGAACACCACTTAAATAAGATTCATTAGACCTTCAAAATATTTCCCAAGATATTATTACAATTATGAAAATCAAGGGAGATAGCGGGATTGAACAAAACACAAATATGCACAAGTATGTACAGTGGTTATGTATCTTAAGGATGTAGATCCACTACCTAGAGAGGTCAACCTCTAGGATTTTCAATCATGAGTAGGACCTTATATTCCATTGTAAGAGATATGACATATGAACACCATTTTGCTATATCAAGGGATAACTAGCTTCCCTTTTAGGCAAAGGGAGCCAACAACCTTATGAAGTACTTACCTATCAGTGACCAAGAGTCTTTAGCCTTACCAAGGATGACCAAGAGTCTTTAGACTTACTAGGGATGACCAAGAGTCTTTAACCTTACGAGGGACTTACCCACTCTTGCAATGAATATTTGGCCTTACCAAAGACTTACCCACTCTTGCAACGAGTCTTTGGCCTTCAAGGACTTACCCACCTTGCATTGGATCATTTGGATTTGACTTCACCTTCACCAAAGAGAAGCTTTTCACCTAGTACCTTCTGCCCTTATTCTTCTTCTCATCCCTTAGATAAGTGAGAGAATATTCATCTTCATGAGAGAAAAAGATATTGGGAGGTAAATGAATGAGATACCCACAATATATACATGTAGGACTAGATCTCTTAGAGATTCCCTACTCACTCTAATGGATGTACCAAGTGACTAAGCTAATGATAGTGGATAAATGTTCTTTGGGACACTTTCTCTCTCTAGTATATGGACATTTGTAATGCTAGGATAACAATGGGATGAATCCCAAGGGTCTTATTTATAATTGATGGCGTTCCTAGTTGTTAGAAATGTTTAGAATGAATTATATCCATTAGGGAGAGAAACCAATAGATCAATTTTACTTTTTCTCCCCCTCTAACGGCTAGTTTCCACTTTCCAGCTACAATACCATCGGTCGAGACGTATCAGTCATAAATCGTCTGATGAAACTTTTAAATATGGTTTTACAACCTCATTGGTCGGGTTACAATGACAATAACATATCAGTAGATGGCATTACTTGACTTGTGCAATCAAGATCATCGGCCAAGATAGGTCATGGACAATCTAGGATGTGAAACTACCTATAATGCATTAAGCACACTAATGCAGACATATAACTTCAACGATCTAATAAATAATTCTATTGTACTTTTAAGATTATTTAGAAGCCATACAACCATTACAAATGATTTTAGAAAATGACCTAAGGAGACAAACTATATAATATTCAATCTTGATCTTTCTGCATATATGACTTGATTTCTCCAAAATAGGGGTCACAAAGCTAGGCATTTATAGTGTGTCTATCTGAAATCACTCAAGTAGAAACATCATACTTAAACAAGTGGAATGGTTTAGTCATCATCAAAATGAGGGATAAGTCAATTTAGACATTGATCAAAAGAAACATGTATAGATAGTGTATCGAGATGAATTATGGGAACCAACTTAGATACTTATTATTTAGTTCAATTTCTAATTATCCATATTACTTCAAAACTTACATTATGGTAACAATGATATCATAATTCAACTATCTTGAGTAAAAGAAGCATAGCATGACTTCAAATACTCTACAGTTACCATGGTAAGCATAATCATTTATAACATTTGTGGTTGTACAAAATTTAAGACTCATGTCTAGGTGGTTTAGATGTACTAACTCAAACCACGAGCTAGAAACCATGAAGTCCCATATAAGATTCTAGGATTAATCATATCAAGACTCCAGCAAAATATGTGATGGTCTTCAAATAACTATATCTAGATGCCAACAAAACATGTATTTGTCATGACATAACTATATGTAGACAAAACAAGCATTGGTCAACAGATAGATACACCAGCATGCCAACTAAAAGAGCATTGTTAATCACATAAATGTATCAGGATGCATACCAAATAAGTATTGGTCATCAGATAAATACATAAGACAAGCTTTGCTCATCACATAACTATACAAGGATTCAGACAAAAGGAGTGTTGAACATCACATAACTATACCATAATGCATCTAAAAAAGTTTTGGTAATCAAATAGTTATATTAAGATGCCTAAGAAAAAAGCCTTTGTCGTCATTGTATATTAAAAAGTATACAACTCTAAGCACCTTCCCCAAAAATCAAGATTAAGGTTAGGGTTACAGTTAATTAATTAAGCCAATTACTCATATTTCTGTTGCATCAATCAAGTTATGAAAAATGATATAGATATATAATTGTGACATTAATCAATTATGACAACCCTAGAAGATATAATATGTATCACCACATATATCAAGTCACCCAATCATGGTGTAATTAACCATCTTTGGCCTTACCAAGGCCCAACCAAATAAAGGCCATGTCAAGGTCAAACTCATGTATGGATTATACATCCACCTAAAGATATGCATTTATCTTCACATGGAGGCAACAAAACATTATGCAAAATTTCAAATCAAACTCACTAGTATGTGAAAGTTGCACTAACTACAAGATTAGGCATAAACATGTCATTTTCAAGCTTAAATGAACCACTTTAAGATGCCAACTCTAATGTCAGAAAAAATGTAGCACCATAAAAGTAAGGGAATCCTCTTATAACCAGATTGGAATAGCATCAAATAACAAAGAATGTTTTTCAAAAAAATAAAAAATGTTATATATTACCCCACCCCCGCCAACATAGTATCAGAATGCTATGAAAGCATCATTTCTAGGGCATATTTGTACATATTGCAAATTTTCAGTGCTTAATTAATCAAGAGGACGTGCTATTAATATTTAAATCACCATCAGAAGAATGGAAAAATCATGAATATTTGTGCTTGTACATTGGTATAGTGAAATAGTTCATAAAAGTCCATCTTTAGTAATATTAGCAAGATTAGGGCATACAAAGGGTATTTCTAAGCAAAAATGAGCCATTTTTAGATATCCATATTAAGTCCAATGAAATTCAATAGCATAATAGTTACAAAAATGTGCCATTTACACCTTAAATGTTCATTTAAATATCAAGGTAGAGATGTAAATGATGTGGGTACAGTGTAGTATGACCATAGTCAAAACCATACTCATTTATTTTAGCGGGTACGGATCTAGGCCTGGATAACCTTAAACCAGACCCACACCATACCAGGACCCACATAAACAATATGCGTTTATGGTGAATGTTTATGGGTATATGATTCTGTACAAAAAAATCTTGTTTCAATGTACTAAAAGCAAATTATGGATATGTTTTATGTCCAAACTGACTAAAAATGTGCCCAAAAATGTAGGAATTACATGTAGTTCAAAAGTTCTATTTTAATTCAACATGTTGTCTACATATGAACATAAACTTGCATGAAAATTCTTCAAGTGCATATTTTTGACCAAATCTTATTAGAAGAATAGGTTCATACATATTATGGTCTAAGCAGTAGAATATTCTAAGAAACACATAAAGAAATCATGCCCATTTGTTAATGCTAACTGATCGGGTTGTTTTATTACAAGATTGGTACTAGTATGGAAATGATAACAATATGTACAAGGAGGCTATGGACCACCATTTATAGGAAAATGAGAAATTAATTTTACCCAAATAGTTGATTGATCTAGGATCCAAGAGTTGAGAAAGATTAAATCAAGAAGTTGTTGGTATGTATGCCCTGAGAGCCAATCATGGGATGATTGATGGGATACATTAAGATTGATTTGATAAACATCAAAGGCAAGCTTCCAATTCTTTCTGGTTCAGTCATATGAGATAGTGATAGAACAGATTGAATGTCTAGAGAATGACAGTACTCAATGACGTATGCTTTCAGGTTAAGGACCTGAACGATGAGATCATACAGATGCTAAGAGTTTGTACATTCTCATTATGTCCCTAGTTGGATCTCATTATGGAAGGTAGATAGACAGCAATGACACACAAGACTAGATTGTTGTGTTGGTTGATGACAGAATCTCATTAGTCATGAGATAGAGATATCAAACCAAACACATAGGTACTTGTTAGAGAACAAGTGTACCGGACAGACCCACCGTGAGTTTGACACATGGAACCATGACATGGTAGTCACAGTCAGTACTCACAGTGATGGTGGTGAGTGTGATTCTTTGACCTGAAATCACTACACTCAACACATGTCGTTGGGCACACTTTGACATCATCAAACGCAATCCTGAAACATGGGTTGTTATAAAGGTGATGATTGGGTGGCTTTGACACATGGGGCTTTTGAGGGGTGAGTGATAAATATGGGATTTGTCCCTCCTAAGGGAGTTTGATATCCATGGCCACTTGATGAGTAGGATTGAGAAAGGCATGCACGCATGTGTGAATCAGTATGTGATATTGATGTCATACATATCTCTTCCAATCTACTCTGAGATCAAGAACGTGAATGAACATTGACAGGATGACTGTTCCATGCCTCGAGTTCATTTGGGATATCAGTGACAAAGGAATTATACATTCACTGTAACACCATTCACGGATTATAGGATTGAAAGTTGTTCTCCAACTTTCTATTTCACTTGGGTAGCACTGATGTGTGACTAGGCACCGCTCTTTGCTTGTGAAGTCATAAGTGTTATGGACTTTCACTGCCAATGTGAAATGGACCTGCAGGGTCACACACATAGGATTTAACCTGGAAGAGTAGTTTTGTCCACAAACAATGTTTAGATTGATTACTAAAGGAGTTTAGTAGTTCAATTAAACACTCAGTTAATTGATAGCTCAATGTCATAATGTTCAAGGTGTTGGACATATTGATTGGAGTATCGGATTGATTGAAACTGCAATTGACTGACTCTGCACAATCTGCACTCCCAACTGATCGGCTCATGTGATGAACCGATCGGCTCAGCTTGGTGAACCGATCGGCTCAGATGGTGAGTCGATCGGCTCATGGACAGGGTGAAACGATTGCTTCAAGTGTTGAAATGACCGTTCAACTAGTCCAACCGAGCAAGTTGGGAAAGTAGGATTGGTGAGAAATTTCCTTTCGTTTCACTTGCCCAATTTGATTGGAACAAGGATTGGTATTAGGTGCCAATTAGAAACAAAAGACGAAAAGTCAATCGGGAACTGATCAGGACCATGAACCGACCAGTTCAGAATTGAATCGACCGTTTCATGGGTCCCAACTGATCGGTTGAGGTGTCAACCGACCGGCTCAGGTCCCCAACTGACCGTTTCAAAAATGAAACGATCGGTTCAGGTTGCGCAATTGGTTATTTATGTGGAAAATCTCAAACCCTTTTATTCCTGCTTTAGTCCCATATTGCTAGGGATAGAGAACCATGTCCCATGACCCTCCTATATATAGGGGTATTGGGGGCTTCTCAAAGTACAACTCAGTGTAACCAGTTGCTCTGTAAAGTTTTCGTTCTCTCTGGTTTTGGTAACCGAAAGAGCCCAAGCAAGTGCTACCTGATAAGGGAGGCACAATAAGAGAAAGACAACTGTAAAAAGCGAATGGTGGCAGGAGAGTGTATCAGTGACTAGTACGCTGACAGGAGGGTGCGACTCCTTCCAATTCCTTGTGAGACAAGGAATTGGAGTTCTAGGTGGTCCGTGTGGACTACTTTAGAGGCGGGAGATTTCTGCCGCTCAGAGGACAGCTATCAATCCCGACAGTCCCGGTGAGACCAGGAGTCGTCAGTCCTGGTGCGACCAGGAGCTGCACAGACACCGTCCAAGACCAGAGGTGAAGACCGCACAAGCTGTGAGGTATTGTCGCCGAGCAAGCCTCGGGACAAGGTATGATTCCACAAACCATCATTTCCTATTGTATAGACGTTGACGCGTTTCCTTGTTCTGGGTTTGGGGAGGAGAAAATTTTTGTTTCCACTGCCTTCTCTGCCTCCCCTAAAACCCAACAGAAGTAACAATATGTACAAGGAAGAAACAAACCACCTTTTACCAGACAATAAGAAATAATATTTAAAGCAAGCAGTTGACAGTTGGAATTGGAACCACTAGTTGATGGAAGAGTAATGTAAGGAGAACCTCTTTTGAACTTTCAAAACTACAATATTCCAATGAGCACAACAATTAAACAATTAATGCACCCATTCTAGAATCAAACCACGGTCCTTGAGAATTGCTTGGGGAGGAAATCACAAAAAACAATGATGGTGGTTGTTAGAGAAGACATGGTCTACATCTTTAGAATATCACAAGCTTGCATTTATCCTAGAGTTGAACATTGTTGGGAGGCTTCTAGAGTTAGATGTGGTAGATGAAGATGAAGTGAAGGAGGATGGGAAAGTTCTTGGAGCCACATGAGGTTGTGTTGTAGTTTTAATGGTTTGACCCAATTTATAGGAGGTGCCACATGGAATAGAATATGATTGGGTGTCATAGTGTTGGTAGTTGTAGTGGAGTATGAGGACATAGGCGCCTCTTGCAGGTATCAGTGATCTTAGAGGAGTTGGAGGATGAAGGCATAGTCATTATGGGAGGATGCATCCTTGATTTTATGAGATTGTGGTCCATGAAATGAACAGTGGAACACAATGAGAATTGGGGTAAAATGGATGGTATGTTTGCCTGACACTTTGTTTTAGGTTACAAATCTTAACCATTAGATGATAGGAAAAGATTTTTTGGTCTTTAGATTATTATAGATGTATATGTATATAATATATATATGTGTGTATGAGTACAGTAATGTGGATATATGGGTATTGTAGGTACATCAATATAGTAGGTACAGGTATGGTCATACCCATTGTTGTACCCGGACAAATACGGGTATGTTGGTAAGTGTGTTTGTACATATAAAAAATTGTACTTGTGATAGATTTAGCAGGTATGGTTTAGTGAGTACACGTGTCTTAACCATTCCCATTTACAACCTACATCAAGGACTATCCATAATTTGTTCCTCATCAATATGGTATCCTAAGTGCTATTTTTAGGAAAAAATCACATGTATTTCATATTTTCAGACTTGTGGCCAAAAGAAGGCATGTCATTAGCACTATGCATCATCATTAAAGGTTATGTGATCAGATTACAATGTCATAAGATATTAAAAAAAAAACAATTTTAGTCACATAGAGAAATATTGAGAAAAAATATATACTCTGTTTAATCTTCCCTTCATATAAATGAGATACAAAAATTACAAAATTGCATTCACAGAAGAATGGGCAACAAATTGGGCTTCCAGCCCCTTCTAGATGGAGAAACTTATATATCTGGATACAAAATTATTATATGCAGAAGATGCCATCATAAGGTTCCTACTCATTGTTGGTGAAGGCATCAAGAAGAGAAATTGTGTCATCAGCAAACACCCCAATGTATCATGAGAGAAAGGTAGAAAATTATAATGATTTGCATCACAAACATCACTATGTTTATGGATGTTTTCTCTATAGCATCTGAGACATCCTAGAATGCTTCAATTATTGTAAAGGGTACTATGTAAAATGGGGAAAACTAGTAAGGCAAACACATGTATGTCTTCCAACTGTCTACTCAAATAACAAAATATCAGCAGGTAGTACCCTTTATATCTGAATACAAAATTATTATGTTGGTACATCAAATTAAGATCATCAGACTATGTTTCAAGAAACACCACATGTGCTCCCTTTAGAGACTTATCTGATCATGAGAGACGATGTCAAATAGGACATTATGAACAAGATCATGAAGAAACATATAACAAGGTTGTGTGCATCAATGGATAGCATGATTACTGAAGGTGCCAACGTTAGAATTGTTACAAAATGAGCAATGCTCATCACTAGAGAACAAGGGAAGCACGTGTTTATACTAAAGGGTTTCTCAATACTCAACTAGAGATATGGACAAGTCAAGGTCGTCTATATGAAGTACAAGCAACAAATCTTTTGCATATTTGGCTTATAGGCAAGCGAGAATAGCTTGTTGCCATGTAGAAATGACACTTGTAGTGAATTGTTGGATGATTGTTCTAGAGTAAGTGATATGGTACATTATAGCACATGAAATTTACCTAGGTATAAGTCCTAAAGTTTTTTACCAAAGACAAGAACAATAATCCCCACCTACAAGTGGATGGGTCTTATCATTTTAGAGTTAATGATTAAACTCAAATGGTTTTTAAGAACCATTTAGAATTTTAGCCCAATTAAGAAAAATCAATCAAAAAGGATAATTATTTGAAGAATGTTTGATTAACTAGAAATAAAATAAATTATACTATGCAATAAATGATTTTACATTATAATAAAATTACCATGAGGATGGGGTTCACTTCTATTGCCTACAAAAGTTTTCAAAATATTGCATCATGCATTCATATTAATACTCAATTGGGGACAAGGGATTGTATATCCTTTCTGAATATGAAATCAAATGAATGGGTCTCTCACATAGACTCAAGATCTTGTTACCTTTGGATCTTTAATTTGTCATCCCAGAGAATGCCCTTTTGTGGTCTCGCCTAGGGTTCAATGATATAATTTCTTATTCTAATCCTAGATTTCAAGGTCTCTACATCTAGTATTATAACAAACATATAATATAGATGATCAAACTATAAATTAAGAATCAAACAATTGATTATCAATCCAAATGTTTATACAAATAACTATTATTAATGTAGAAATAGAGTAACTGAAGTGGGGCTATAATTGTGGCCCAGTAATACAGAGAGCTAATATTTATGCTAGACTTCCCATTTGACCAATATTTTTGGTCGACTAACTAACCTATAATGGTTATATATATATATATATATATATATATATATATATATATTCTTGGTAGATAATTGAATTTTACAGTCAATGGCTTTTAAACCATACAAATCTAAGTTTGTTTAAAAAAACTTATGTCCATTTGAAAGACCATATATACTTTAATGATTCTCACTTTCTACTGACGGAGTTGGGAGTGAGGATATGCAATATTTAATCATTCTTTTGGGATTTCATGAAGGGATAACTACTACTCTTTTATTATTGTGTCAACCTACAGATAACACAATAGAAGTAGACTGGATACCAAACAAATTTGATAAACTACATAAAACATTAAAATAAGTGAAATAAGGAGAAGAATGCAAACAAAATAAGCAAAACAAAATCTAAAATGCAACTAAAAACATACGAATAGGCATTCAACACAACCTTGATCTTGAATGTTGCTCATCCTTTAGTGACACAAAATCCAAAATAGTTTTCGAATAAATACTTTCAGTCATTGTGTGCCTAATACTCACATAATGTTTGAATCTCTACCACCAAGCATGGCAAGAAATCCGAATTTCTTGAAATTACATAACATTATTTCTCATATTCAATATCCTAACTTTGTTTCACATGCCTGCTTCTATGTTAAAAATCTATCTATGTTAAAAATCTACAGTGTAAACAATACACAATATTCTTGATGTTTTAGATAATCCCACATATTCCTATGAGATTTTTGCACAAGTGTTTGGTTTGATTATAGAAGGTTGTTTTAAGGGTATTTAACTTCTCCTGTGTATGAAATAGAGTGGAGAGGGTATGAAAGAAAACTTACAAATCTATCCTCTATTTGACTCAAAAAAATTTATATTGATGCAAATACATATATTACATTTTTTATTTTTTGCACATTGGTCTTTTTATTTTTGATGATACACCCTATCCCTTAGAGAGGGATATGAAAAAAGGAATTATAGAGGGAGAAGAAGAGTGTGTCATCCCAGGCTGAGTTTGGCACACTTTATGGATTTTGATTAATTGACAAATGGTGGGTAAGATGGTTATAGAAGAAATCTAGAAGAGGCTTGAACATGTGCATCTCATGTATTAGAATTCAAAGCATAGGCATAATCTTACACAAAATTCAATCACATCATGGTACATGCAAGATTAAATCATTTTCACAAGCATAGTATGCTAATTAGTAAAGAGAAAGTTGCATTTATAATTCCCATTTCCATATGACTTGCCATCATTTCTAAGGAACACGATGCTCATATATATTGGCTACAAAGGGTGGTTTCTAACCATTGACATATTTTTAGATATATAGTTAATATCAAGAAAAAAATAGTTGATAACAAGAACTTACTTTGAACAATGGGGAATGTATGGAAAATTTTATATATAATAAAAATATGAATGCAAATTAAGGTGACTAGATAATGGCCTTCAACCATCATTGCAAGAACTAAGAACTAAAATGAGAAAAGTTTCATCTACATGCAATGAAAGTAATCCACATCCAAATCTAACATGTTGAATTAAAAATAAGAATATAAAAGTAGAAAAGTGTGAGTAGAAAGGAGTATGTACCACCCACCCTCCACCCTGAGCTTACAAAGTTTCTTTTCTTTGAGAAAACACCAAAAAAATATGGAGGTGAAGAAATCCTCAATGCTCATCCAGAAGGTACTTGAAACTCGAAGAAGGTCCAAGTGAAGGGAATATGGATAAGGGTTGGCACCTTGAACATGTATGATCCATGGTTAAATATGTGATCAAGTGGCCGTGGTAGCTGAAAGGTACTATTAGGATGCTTGAAGTAATTTTGTCTTTCACCCTACAATCCAACTAGGATGATCCACCAACAATCCTCCATCAATAGAGGAAGTGTAGTAGTTGTGTGTGGATCAGGAAAAAGTACCACAATGTAGGAGTGGTACGCATATGGTGGCCTCATGATCTAGTCATATCTAAAGACTAGAAGAGGACTACCTTCTTATATGGCTAAGGTAGTATGTAAAAGATGTGGTGTTGACATAGGAATAATTGTCTTGTCTGTAAAATTAGCCTAAAAATGGTTTTGTGTAGTAGTACATCCTTATGTGTTCTATCCTATCAAAATCAGATTCAATAGAGGGAGTAGGATATTTCAATATATATATCTTTTGCTTTGGATCCTTGATGAGTATATTTATACCCATCTTTGCATTTTTTTAATTCACTTTTTAGGGGATGTTGTGTTTTTATTTCTTACTTTTAGCTTTATATTAACTTAAATGAAATTATCTCCCTTTTTTGAAATTTAATGCACTTTATATATTTTTAATGTGGAACCAACTAAAAATATGTGATAATGCCTAGATAAGACGATCAAGCCATCACGGTGCTATGCCTCAAGGGAAGGAAGGCCCTGAAAGCTTTTTAATGTCCACCTTCCAACTGCCTAGTCAAGTGATCAGCTTTGCCGCTTGCCTAACTCGAGCCACTCTCTACCTAGAGTCTTCTGGATTCTCTTGTTCTGACACACACTCTCAACATTCAGTCCTATCTGGTTCATTCCACATTGGTCTGCCAGAGAACCAGATGTGAGGTCCAAATTGAGTAACCCATGTGATTCGTCTATTGGACTGAGTACGGGCCATGCAATTAGATGCCTTTAACCACAAGTATTCACTATTAGGGTTTCGGTAGCATGGAATGCATCTATAGAAGGGAACCCTTATCATCCATTCTAAAGGGGTCTCTAATTGATGATTAGATTCCACATTGTGTAGCACAAACCCTAGTAAGGAGAGGGGAGGCAACAGACATAGCAGAGTGATTGGTCTTCCTACGCCAGGCGTCATGACCTCCTCCATGTTCCTTCTATATTTATATTTTTGTCTCTCACCATGAGCACATAGACCTTTGTGCTGGGGCATGGGGACTAGCCCCAACGACCCATATTTTATCTTAATCTGTATCTAAACTCGACAATACTATAGCTAAACAAAGTATCCTTTTGCTTATTTCCTTGCCTTACAAATTGACGACTTGCTTTACATATATGTTATAATCATGGATATGTAGGTTGTTGTGAGAGTGATTAGAACACCAAAACAATCTTTTTATCCCCCTGGGGTGTCAGCAAAGGATAGTGAGGTGATTGGGCTACAATCTACAAACGTGACAAGGATGGTCGGTCGTAAGTGAGGGACTCATGTTGGAATAAACTTGAAAATTTGATGTTGAGGACTGTCGGTTCCAAGTGAGTTTAGGCCAAGTGATGATCTGTATTCTATGAGGGTGAAGTAGCTAAGACTTTGTTCAGAAACCTCTATTGAAGAGTTAGATCTTATGGGATAATTATGCAGGATTTCATAGTGAAATCCCATGCCCTGGTGCTCTTTATTATCATTCATTTACTGATTAATCTTTGTTGCTACTAGAAACAATTTAGTTTAATCAATAAATCAACTTTTTGGTGTTAAATATTACTCCTAAAACTTCTAAATTTATATAACTGATTAAAAAGGTTATCCTTTGGGTTCGATCCTAAAGTATACTACAATAAGGCTACCACTCATGTGGAGTGGGGAATTAGTGTATTACTTTCAGTTAAACCTAGTATTTATTCTTTTAGGGTTTTTCTTGGTGTGACATTTGGAGCCCCATCAAAAATTGGCTCCATTGTCGGGGACAATGATAGTTAGATATTTTCAGAAGTATGTGTAATAAGGATTTTTTTTATTTGATATTATTGAAAATCTTCTTCAACACAACCCATCAACTCACGAATAATATTCCTGTTTTCAAGTACTCCTAGCACATGTAAAAATCCAAAAGTCTTCACTCGTGATTTCTTGACCCGGGCTGAGGTATGCATTTCTGGACCCTGATTCCACTTCTCCAATCATAATCAATGATGAGTTAACTAATGAACAAGAAAATAAATTGCTTGTTGAATTATGTCTATATAAAGATGTCATTGGTTACTATATTGATGATTTAAAGGGCATCCACCCTTCCATTTGCATGCATAGAATAAACATGGAAGATGATGCTAAATCCACTATTAAACCACCTAGACGTTTAAATCAAAATATGCTGGAAGTGGTTAAAAAGGAAATCTTTAAGTTGAAAGATGTTGGCATCATTTATCCTATAAGTGACAGCCCTTGGGTTAGTGCCATTCATGTGGTACCTAAAAGGGGGGTGCAACTATCATTAAGGGAGATAATGATGAGTTAATACAAACACATATTGTCACAGGTTGGTATATGTATATTGATTATCGGCGTTTGAATAAAGAAACTCTCAAAGATCATTTTCCCTAGCCTTTTATTGATTTGATGCTTGAGTGACTTGCAAACTAATCTTACTTTTGCTATTTGGATGAGTATTTTGGGTTTTTCCAAATTCCAATCTACCCTCCCGATCAAGAGAAAACCACATTTACATGCACCTATGGGACCTATGCTTACCGTCACATGCCCTTCGGTCTTTGTAACTCTCCAGCCACATTTCAACACTGCATGATGGTTATTTTATCCAATTTCATTGAAAATATAAGGGAAATATTCATGGATGATTTTAGTGTTTATGGAGATTCTTTTTATCATTGCTTGTGCAATTTATCTAAAGTCTTAGCCCATTGCAAAAAGGTTAACCTAGTACTAAACTGGAAAAAGTGCCATTTCATGGTACAATCTGGTGTAGTACTAGGCCATATTATTTTTAATAAGGGTATTGAAGTCGATAGGGATAAAGTGGAAGATATAGAGAAGATATCTACTCCTTCTTCAGTCAAAGACATCCGTATTTTCCTTGGACGTGCAGGATTCTACAGGAGATTCATCAAAGATTTCTCCAAGATTGCAAAACCATTGTGTTCCTTGCTTGCAAAAGATGGCAAGTTCATATTCGATGATGCCTTCCATGTAGCCTTCAACGAGCTCAAAGAAGCTCTTGTCTCCACCCCAATCATACAACCACTGGACTGGAGTGCTCCTTTTGAATTAATGTGTGACGCAAGTGACTATGTAGTAGGAGTAGTTCTTGGATAGCGGAAAGATAAAAAGCTTCATGCTATACACTATGTAAGAAAAACCTTAGATGAGACACAAATCAACTATACAACCACTGAGAAGGAGATGCATGCCATAATATACGCTTTTGACAAGTTCAGATAGTAGTTGGTAGGATCCAAAGCCATTGTGCATACAAATCATGATACAATTAAGTACTTGCTTAGTAAGAAAGATGCTAAACCCCGTCTCATCCGCATGATATTACTCCTTCAATAATTTGATCTTGAAATCTGGGATAGAAAAGGGACAGAGAACAACATTGTAGATCACCTATCTAGGTTGACTACAAGTGCTGAAAGTTCATTGCCTATTTAGGATCGATTGCCAATTGAGAAACTCTATGCCTCATCTTCCACACAAGCACCATGGTTTCTAGATTTTGCAAATTTTCTTGCTACAAGACAACTACCTCCAGACTTGATGTACCAATAGAAAAAAAAAGCTTCTTCATGATGTAAAATTCTACTACTGGGATGATCTGTTATTGTTTAAGCAATGCGTTGATGGACTCATAAGGAGGTGTATCCCAAATGAGGAAGTTGGTAATGTGATTTTAGATTATCATTCTTCTCCCTACGGAGGACATTTTGGAGCCCACAAAATAGCAACAAAGATCCTACAATCCGACCCTTATTGGCCAAGTCTATTCCGTAACATGCACACATTTGTCAAGGCTTGTGACAACTGCCAAAGAGGTGGGTGAATTTCAAGGAGATATGAAATGCCATTAAACTCAATTCTTGAGATAGAAGTTTTTGATGTATGGGGTATATACTATATGGGCCCTTTTCTATCCTCATGCAGCTACAAGTTCATATTGGTGGCCTCTAATTATGTGTCCAAATGGGTGGAAGCAATTCCCACTCAAGCTCCAGATGCAAAGTCACTCGTCACACTTTTTCAAAAGATCATCTTCCCAAGATTTGGAGTTCCAAGAGAAATCATTTCAGATGGTATCAGCCATTTTAAGGAGAGAAACTTCAACAACTTGCTTAGCAAATATGGGGTAAAGCATAAGATATCCACACCCTATCACCCTCAAACATCTAGCCAAGTGGAGATCTCCAATAGGCAACTAAAGGGTATTCTAGAAAAGATTGTCTCCAACTCAAGAAAGGATTGGGCACTTAAGTTAAAAGATGCATTATGGGCATACATGACATCTTTCAAAACACCCATTGGAACAACACCTTTCAAGCTATTCTAAAGGAAATCATGCCATTTACCCGTAGAATTGGAGCACAAAGCATTATGGGCAATAAAGTTGCTAAATTATGATCTTAAGAAAGCAGGAGATAAGAGGCTACTACAACTGCAAGAGCTAGAGGAGCTACGAATGGACACTTATTAGAATGCCAAAATCTACAAGGAGAAGACAAAGAGATGGCACAATAAGAGAATCAAAATCAAAGACCTCAAATAAGGAGAATAAGTTTTGCTTTTCAATTCTAAACTCAAGTTGTTTCCAGGAAAGTTAAGATCCAAGTGGTCTAGACCATTCTTAGTCCTACGCATCTTTCCGTATGGAACTGTGGAGCTAGAAGGCAAACAATCCTCCTTCAAGGTCAATGGACAACGATGCAAGATTTACATCATAGGAGATGAAGTTGATAAGGGAGCAACTTGCTCCCTCCAAGATGCTTGATCAAAAGACTAAAGAGTCCTACTCCAAATTTTAAATGGAGGAACTTGTGGAAGTTGACCCCACATTAGATTAGAATTTATTCTAGTAGTTTGAGTCAAGAACAATCTTTAAATTTCCAAAAAATAAGCTTGTCATGGGTGTATTTAATAACTTAAACACTTATACTTGCATCACTATACTTCTGTAGGTGCTGGTGAGAAGCTAAATTCTACAGAAACTCAAAGAGACACGACGTGTCTTTATTTGACACAGTGTAACGCTTCTTAAAGTAGGCAAAAAGCGGGTAGAAACTCAAAAACACACGATGTGTCAGAAAAAGACACGTCGTGTTAGTGTCCAGCAGACCAAAGCAATACTCGATCTAGAAAAGAGCACGATGTTTCTTCATTCAGACACCGCGTGTACTTTAGCAGCAACAGAGAGCATAACTTATCTGGAAAATAACACGACGTGTCTTTATTTGAACATGATGTGTCGTTATCAGCAAAAAAGACACAATTTGAATTTATAGATTCGAACACGGCATGTATGTAGTAGCACACGACGTGTCTTGTAATGCACAAAGGAAGTTCTGTCAAGAAACACATCGTATCTTACAAAAGACATGTTGTGTCTTTTGACGAGAAAAGGGGTTTTTAATCCTAACCAGTCGCCATCTTCCTCACTTCATTCCAGACGTGTTGCTAACCGTGTCTGAGCCTCCTCCGCCGACGACCAGCCGTGTGTTATTTGGAGCAAGAAACCACATCTACAAGCCACCATCGACAGCACCAAGGTCGTGATGTTCCCTCTTCTATGTCGATCTTCTTCTCCAGTGCCATCAAGACTGGTTCTTCTTCTTCTTATTTTTCTTCTTATTCTTCTTCTTCTTCTTTTCTCATATTCCAAGAAGAAAAAGCTTCATCTCCGGTGTCGTTGGTCCCTTTAGGGTGTGAAATCATAGCAAGAAGCTCCATCCATCCTATCTCTGTCATCTCTTCCTTTTCCCACACTAAAGACACACTGTGAAAGTCGCAAATTGGATGTGTTCTTTGTGTTTGAGCTGCCACAGTTGCCCAAGTACACGACATGTCTTTTGACAGACACGTTGTGTCTTTCTTATGGTCAGTGAGTTCTACAGCAATAAGTCGTGCCGACACATCGTGTTCACAAAAACACACACCGTGTCTTTCGATGTTTCAGCAATGGCACCTCTCAAGCAAACATCCAACTACAAGCATGGCGCTAGCTCCTCCTCCACACCAGCATACATCTCCATGACCCAATTCTGGGTCACTCCTGAGGAAGACCCGACATACCAGTTCCTCATAGCAAGGAGGGTGCTTCCTATGTGATTTTCTTGCGAGCAGACTCTCACCACCCTTAGTTTTAAGGATGAGGGCTTCATGTGCCTGGATGATTTGGGGCCAAGCTATGTATGTTGCACGGTATCAAACACTTACCCCTATTTAGTTTATGAGTTTTTGACGATGCTCACTACATAGCAAGACCCAAAAAAGAAGATGGAACCTTATGGTGTTATCCATTTCCGCCTTTTGGAATGTAGTTTTAAGCTTACTTTTAGGAGTTTCTGTGATGTTTTGGATTGCCACTATAAGGGGGCAATTAGTTATCTCCCAGCTTTTGACAGTGATGAATTCTAGTTTGAGATATCACATGAGGAATGCCATGACACCAAGCAAGCTAGGGTGCCCACTATTCACAACCCCATTTCTTGATACATGCACTGCCTTCTTAGTACATGAGTCTTTGCTAACAAAGAAACTCAAGGGGTCGTCGAAAAATAGGATATTTTCTTTTTGTGGGAATGCTGTATGACTATCAGATCAATGCAACTTATTATATCCTTACACATTTCCTAGACATTAAGAAAGTGAAGAAGAGGGAATCTGGAGACATAATGTGTGGTGGCTTGATCACTTTTATAGCACAAAAGTTAGATGTTGATCTGACAGGTTTCAAGGTTGCACCAGGTAGAAACCTGGTAGACATTAAGTATCTACTTTCTACAGGATTGATCTCAAGGGTTTCCAATAGTAATACCAAATTTTGGCAATTCTTTGACAAAGATCAATACATTGACATTCCAGATCATGAGCATATCACATTGGAGAACAAAGATAACTGGAAAGTCATTCTGAACACTGAAGAAGAAGTTGATGCATCTAGAGCTGCTGATGATACTAGGGCACCCCCTACTGCTCCACCATCTCCCTCCACAAGCACACAGATAGAGTACTCCTAGGCCATGCCTGATGTCAGGCATCTATATGGCTATGTGCAGTAGTGGTTTGACCACATAGACAACCGCATGGACCTGATGAGTCAACAATATTCTACTATGAATGATATGGTTCATCGCATGGATAGTTGGCACCTTTCTCAAGGTCACTACTCCAAGCCACAACAACACCAGTCTACTCCTCCATCGTAGCCTGAGTTTGTTCCACAACCCATGCAGGTTGATATTCTAGATGATGATGATCTCATCAACCAGTTCTTCCCCTCTAATCACATGGACCCTGGCCCATCCCACTTATGCCCCACCCCATGATAGGTACCTGGTAATTTCTTTCATAGGTTTGATTGATGCAGTGAGGACACTGCAAATCTCAAGCTTAGGGGGATGCAACCGGCCGGTAATGTAGTTTACTTTTATTGTTTTTCATGTTTTTCATGTTGTCATGTCTTTTCTACTTTCATGTTGTTCTTTGTTTTTCTTTCTTTTTGTGGCAAAATAATGCATGTTGTGAGGTTATCTTGATGTAATTAACTGATTTTTCTGCCAAGTTTGAACCATCTTGTCCTTTTGCACCTTAATTTGTCATTGAAAGAATTCTAAAGAGCAAGTATAGATTAGTTGAAATCCTTTGGCCTTCAAAACGTGTTTATTTATGGTTTATACTTGTAGCTTGAACACTCACCTTTTTCATCATTGATTTCCTAAAACATGTAATGGTTTCATTTTTGTGAGTAAATTAACATCACATACTCATTTAGAATACAAGATACCCTTGCCAAGCTCTTAGTGCATTTTTCAACCTTTCTTTTAGTGAAATTTTTTTCAAAACAAATGGATGAAATCTAGCTAATGATGCTATTTAGTTGACTCTCCCATGTTGTGGAAAATATTTAAAATCTTTTTTATCTCATTTCACTTTCTTACCCCATAAAAGACGGCTTATTCACCCACATATCATGCTAGCCTAGTGTAAGTCTGATCTGGCCATGATGGTTAGGTGGTACGTCTTAAAAAGAGGGTAAAATACCCCAACCGACACTCCATGTGAGCATAAGCCTACATTAGTATCTGGGTGACAGAACCCATAATCCATTGCCATATCATTTTTTTTCAAAAAGAGGAGAGTGCAACCAATTATGTTAATGTCAGCTAAGACTTCATCATTTGTATCCTTCATAACTGAGAAATAGTGTTGTGCATCCACTAATTGTTTGCCTTGGTTATCCAAATTCTATTTAATGTTGTTGAGTTAATGGCTTCATTAAATTGAAACCGCCCTTGCTAAACTTAAGAATCTTTTTCATTGATGTTTAAGTTGATTAGATAGCCATGAGTATAAACCGTTGATCATTGTTGGATGAACATTGTATATCTTTCTTTCGACTAATCTATACATGAGCTTAAAAATTCTTTCATGTGCATTTCTATGTTCTTTTTTCTTAAGGACAAGCAACGGTTCAAGCTTAGGGGGATTTGTTGTGTGTGTTTTATATCAACTTTCTACACTTCTTCACGCACAGTTTCAATTCATTCTGTCCCAAATTAGCCTCTATTTATATCCATTTTGCCACACTTTTTAGTCTCTTTGCTTATCGCATGATGTTGATTGTAGATATGTATTAAAAAGGTCAAATTGGAGATAGCCTAACTTAGATCCAACCTCAATGGGACTTCCCCAAGTTTTGTTGCTGACCCAAAGCAAATTTTTGAAGAAATGGCAGAAGATACGGCGTGTTCTATTAAGAACATAGTGTGTTCACTTACATGCAGTCTCTCAGGAAACAGAACACGTCGTGTGTTATTAAACACACGGTGTGTGATTCTCCAGTAGTTTCTAGTCCAGATCAAAGAAAAGAGGTAACACGATGTGTCCTTCATCAGACACGATGTGTTCCTGATACATGAAGACCGTTTGCACCTTTCTCCCAAAGAAAATGACATGTTTTTATTTAAACACATTATGTGCCCTTCATTTGATTCACTCCCTGAATATAGAAACACGACATGTCTAATTCAAACATGTGGTGTACCTTAATGTAGTGACAACACTGAGCAAACACAAACGACATGGCACGGTGTGTTCCACAAAAGACATGTTGTGTCGTTGTCAATTTCTACAAAAATTGAAAATGATTGTCTTTCATTTTAAAAGCAAATGGGAGCCAATGAGGCGGTTATGCTCGATCATTTTGAAGTGTTTTAATCCCAAGAGAAGTTCTAGAGCATAGGAAGGCGATTTTGGGGTAGAAGAAGGTGGTTTCTTGGAAGAGAACCCTCATTCTACTTCATTTCTTCTCCATTTTTATTCTCCAAAGGTGCAACAAAGTTACTCTCTTCATTCTAGCTTTTTGGGAGGGAAGTTGGTCTGAGTTAGAGCTTTCTAGTAGTGGAACTTCATCCTCTAGTTGGAGTTCTCTCCCCTTAGCCTGGATATGTGGTTCCTCTAGCTTTCCCTTCTCTTAAGCATGTAAAACTTTGAAATTACTGTCATGTATTTGCATATCTTCATTATGGACGAGTATAGCTCTTTTCTTGAGCATGGGAGAGTAGCTCCCATGCCATTGATCATGTGAACTCAAATTTTATGCTTCTTGTTGTTTAATTTGCTTTCTTCCATGGATGCCTATGGTGTTTTCTTACTTGTATGCCAAGTTGACCACCTTTTATACATGTTTTATGCTTTCCTTGTGCTTCGGGAGAATGCATTAGGAAGTATGGAGTAGGATCTATGGCAATATTCTCTTGACCATGAGAGTGGCTAGGGATTATTAAGGGTTTTGGTTGTGTTTGATGCTAAGCATAGATGCGGGAGAGTTATGTGAAGTTGAGAACCATCTCATGGCATTGGGAAATGCATGACAATGACAACTGCCTTGCTTATTAAATAACGATCTTGTTTCTTACGTTCATGTGATATAATGGTAATGGTAGTGAAACATTATGCTCAAGTTCCTAATCATTAAATCAATTTTGTTGTTTAAACCTTTGCCTTGTTTTCCTTTTCTTAGGTCTATAAACAATTAAACTTTTGCAATCTGATTTAGATTAGTGAAAGTTAGCATGTTTGCACCTAACTAGCCTAGCTCCTCATGTTAGACACTCGACTACATTGATTTCTGTATACTTGTGGGTAATTAGTGGGTTGAAATCTTTCCCTTTTTAAACTCCCAACAATTACTCGCTGCAAAAACCAAGGAGTAGGTGGAATCCAGTTCAAGACCACCCTAGAAGCCTCCCAAACCATAGAATGCGCCAAAGAACTATGGGATTGATCTATCCCTAAAGGCACCAACTTGACTAATCCAGTCCAACCTCCTAGCACTCTGACTGATATTAGGGCCTAGTGGGTCAGCCTAGTACAAAACTTGACCTTTACATGAAGGATTGGACATGAATGTCGGGAACATCTCCTCAAATTAATCAACCCTAGCTTGAGGATTAAGACATCTAGAGCTAGTGATGATTCCATGTGGTTGCAACTCTACAAATATCCCCTGATCGACAAAGCTAGAGCTTGGTACAACACTCTTTGAGGGGACCCTATCACAACATGGGATGCCCTAGAAAGAAATTTTCTAGAGAAATTATACTCCCCCTTGATGACATATTTGATCATAGGACATATCACAAGGTTTAATCAAGTGCCTCAAGAATATCTATATAAAAACTTTTTACGCAAGTGTCTACATCATGGAATCCCCGAGAATCAAATCATTGAATTTTTATTGGGGGGTTGAGGATGAGAACAAGAAGCTCCTCGATTGTTCCTCTAATAGAAACCACATGTGACAGAGCTTTGATAGTTCTCTAAAGATAATTAATCTTGCGGTAGAGAATTAGAGTCACTAGACCAGGCCCTCGGGCAAGGGCATTCTTAAAGTATCCATAATGGAGGATCATTCAGAACTCAAATTTGTTTCTAAAACAATAAAATATCTCTCTCAAGAAAGATAACCTCAAAAACGTATTCAGTGTGTATGAGAGGAAGAATCAGATGCCTCAAGTGTAAATCATTGCACCTTCTTGCAAGTTCTTACGTAATAGACCACAACACAATCCATCATCAACAATTCCATGAGCAATAGTTTGGCCAACAGTATATAGTCACCCAATCTAAGGATGTGGAATCAATTCATAATATCCAAGGAAACAGTACTATAACATGAACTAAGCTCATAGTCACCTAGTTTCCAATACGGGAACCCCGTTGGATCCGAGAGTCCAACTAAGCAGACCTCGACGCAATCCACTCAGGATAGAGCACTGTTTAACTACATTGGCTCAGGAAACCATGGAAATTTTAGATTTAATTTCCCCAGAAGGAATTACTAGCAGTGGTAGTAGTATCAGAATCTGAATTAGACCCCATCAGTGCAAATAGAGGTAGCACCACAATAGGACCCAATGAATACACTTCATGAGATGATGGGGTCATACCAAACTCAAGTAGCCAATGCCACAGTCATTTAAAAGGCATTGGAGTCTCAGATCACCTATTTGGTAGCTAGTTAACAGCCCCCATCAAGCATGATTACTGGTCAACCCAAGAACAATCTCAAGCATCTGGACTAGACAAAGCAGCTAAACATTGTAATGACTAGGTTAAGAAACATGTACTTCACACCTTTTACCTCCACTCCCACCTCTACTCCTTCTATCAGTAATGAGTATACTTCAATTGTGGCCCCAAATCGGCCAAATGACAATCCAGTGATCAATCCAGTAGAATTCCAGACAGAAAACCCTCTTGTACATTGATCCAGCCAGACACCAGTGAGAATTAAAGAGTTACAACATCGATAGTCAAACCTGGACCATAGATGGAGCCTAAAGCACCTTTGTACAAGCCCCGTGTACCATATGCAGGTCACCTCAAGTAGACCAAGTTGGATGACCGATTCATAAAATTTAAAGACACCATGAAGAAACTCCACATTTGACATCTCGTTCCTCGATGCGCATGCCAAAATGCCAACTCAGTCAAAATATCTCAATACCCTTCTATCCAGGAAGTATATGAATAAGGAATGTGTGACCGTGAAGCTAGCATAGACTGCTTCTGACATAGTTCAAAATTAGATGCCTCGGAAGTAAAAAGATCTGAACTCATTTGGGATAGATTGCTTCTTAGGAGATGTTACTTGCCACAAGGGATTTTCTGACTTAAGCACAACCATATCTATCATGCCATACATATTATGATAGTGTCTAGGGTTAGGGTTCACCAACCTCCTACCCATAGCTATGACCATTCAGCTGGTAGATGCATTTGTTATGAAACCTTTAGGAATAATCGAAGACATCCCAGTGAAGCTAGGACATGACATCTATATCCCATGTGATTTTGCGGTGATTCAGATGTTGGTAAGGTATGCCTGTAGAGACAATCATATGATGATTTACATGACATAATTACCTAAAAGGATTTGATCAATAATAACATATATGAAGGCAAGATTCCAATTCATCTGTTTCACTCAGTAATGAGATAATGAGGATACAAAGTGAATGTCTAGATAATAATGTTACTCAATGACGTATGTCTTCAAGTACGTGGCTTGGAACAAATGAGATCATATAGATGTTAAGAGTACACATTTAATTTCTCATTATGTCCATGATCGGTTGTTATTGTGGAAGGTTGATAGACAACAATAACACATAAGATTATATTGTGAGTTGGTTTATGACTAAATCTCATTAGTCATGATATGGCAATATCTAACCAAGAACATAGATACACGTTAGAGAATAGTGTATCAGACATACCCACCTTGAGAGTGACACATGCTTTTGTGGTCATAGTCATCTCTCATAGTGAAGGTGGTTATTATGATTCTTAGACCTAAAATCATTGCACTCGTCACATGTCGTTGGGTATGCTTTGACATCATCAAATGCAGTCCTGAAACATGGGTCATTATAACGGTGATGATTGGGTGACTTTTACACATGAGGATAGACTATGAGTAATAGATATGAGATTTTTCCCTCCTATAGGAGTATGATATTATGGCCACTTGATTAGTGAGACTGAGAAATGCATGTGCATGCATATGTGAATCAATATATGATATTGATGTCACATTATCTCATATAGTATTCTCTTGGTTCAAGAAACATGGATTGAACATTGAGAGGATGACCAACCATGCCTCAAGTTCATCTCAGATATCAGAGACAAAGGAATTATACAATCACTACAACACCTTACACAGATTGTAGGTTGAATTTGTTCTCCAACTTTCCATTTCACTTGGGTAGCACCCATGTGCGACTATACACCACTCTTTGCTTGTGATGTCATAAGCTAGTTATGGACATTCACTGCCAACGTGACATGGGACCTATAGGGTCACACATGTAAGAACTCATCTAGAAGAGGAGTTTGATCTTGAACGACAATCAGATTGATTACTAAAGTGTTTAGGTATTCAATTCACACAAGTGATTGCTTGATTGGCTGACCAGGACTGCCAAATGACCATCTCACTATGTGAGACAGACATTTGGGCAGCCAAACGAGCATATCAAGTAAGTGAGATGGCCATTTGGGGTTCGTGTTGATCGAAGATCGATTTGGATAAGTTCATCACTTGAACCGATTAGCTCATCTCAACTCACCAGACAACCTTCTGGTTGAGTGAGACGGGCGTATCGCTTTGGTGAGACGGCCCGATTGGGTCGAATAAAGGTTCGGGATGTTTTCCAAATAGTTTTGGTTGTTCTTTACTTGAGGAACAAGGAAAATAATATGAGTGAGATGATCGTATGACGCACCAAATGACCATCTGGGTGTGCAAAATGTCTGTTTTGATAGTTGTAGATTGCAAATTGTTGTGAAAAATCAAGATCTCTTAGTCCTTTCCACTCCCACTTTCAGCCCCGCATTGGTTGGGGACTGGGAACCCTGACCTAACCCCTCCTATATATAGAGGGGTATTGGGGTCTTCCCAAGATACAACAACTATATAGACAATAGATAATTAGTTGCTCTGACAAGTTTGTCCTCTGTGGTTGTGGTAACCAAGAGAGCCCAAGCAAGTCCTACCTGAAAAGGAGGGATAGCCAACGGGAGAGAACAACTAAGAAGTTGTTGTTTTGGGAGAGCAGGTTGGTGACTAGTACACCAATGGGAGGACAACTCCTTCCTATCCATTCTTGGTTAACGATAAGGGTTCCAGTTGGTCCATGTGGACTACCCTAGAGGTAGGAGTCCTTTGGCTGCTGCTCAGAGAGAAAAGTCAACATGCAGATGGAGAGACCATAGGAATCACTACAGAGGTTGTGCTAATGTTGTTCGTGGTGAAGACCAGGAGCTGCACAGCCACAGTCTAAGAGCAACTTGTCAGTAGTTACAAAGAAGCAAGTTTTATCACTGGACTTACTCCATGACTAGGTATAACTTTCTAAAACCATCCTTCCTATTTTATAGTAGTTGATGCAATCTTGTTGTATTGGGGAATACAGATAGATAAAATTTTTGTTTTCACTGTTATACTCTGTGCCCGTATTTTCTTACAGTAGTATCAGAGTCACGTCAATTTATTGTATTTTAGGATATTCGATATGATCATATTTTGGTTTTATTGTTTATTTATTGCATACATGTGAATATTTAAACTGCTCTCATATGTGTATCCGATCAAAGACCACATAATCCCGAACTAATATATTTATATATATACACACATATATATATGATATATATGCAATTAACATGCATGCCCTAAAAACGGTTTTGATGGTGGATGTGTAGCGTGGTTATGGCCTAAACCCTAAATCTGTGTGTGGTTGCATAGTTTGGTGCTTGTTTATCTCGGTTTGTGTACCGAGCCTCTACCCCCTCCTCCCAATGTAAAGTTAATGCTTTCCTATTTGTGCTCCCCTCAAATGTAACTCAAGGTTTCTCTTATTCAATGTAATAAAGTAGAAATAGGATAGTTTATTTTCATGCACGATGTTGAAGATGTTCATCGCCGATTGAGACGACCAGTTCATGAGATGAGCCAACCGTATAGAGGATCATAGAAAGAGGACAATGGAACTAGATGACCGCCTAGCAGGCCGAACTGACCGTATGGAAGGAGTCCACACATAGGTTGGATACGAGGCCAGACGACCGTCCCTAGAGACCCGAATGACCATTTAGAAGGATTTCAAACATCAATTGGATAGGAGGACCAATCGACTGGCTAAGAGGCGAGATGACCGGTTCAAAGGTTGAACCGATCTACCTAGATTGGCAAGCACAAATATACATCAACCAAAGGTTCATACATGTGATGTGATGATTGACCTAGGTGGTAGTAATTCCTTGTGGCTCCAAGGAATTACAAGTAGACACAGCCATAACCATCACTTTTTTTTTATATTGCATGTTTACATTCAGGGATATAGCATGTATATAATACGTACTATATATGTGGTGATTGGATACAACATATGCATATATATGATATATATAAAACCCCTTAATCAAACATATTAAGTCTTAGATGCTTTCCAATAGCAATACACATGAAAAACTTGTTCAACCAAGCATAGGTTACGCCAAAGTGTGGTGTGCCGTCTACCTCGTGGAAGTGTGATGGTAGTAATGCAGGTACCGCCAAAGTGGGGTTGCATTATTATTGTATTGGCTATTAGGTCAGGCTTAACTGGTGATTCTCAAAGAGTTTGGGCCCAAAATCAGGCAGATGATTTTGGAAAAGAGTTACATGTGTCATCTATCCAAGACTTGCATATGATGCAATTGGCATGATTGCCTACCTTAATGATTGATTATGGACACTGGTGTAGGTTGGGTTATAATTGAATCATTTTGGATCTTGGCTCATTAGAAAATTGTTCACTACAATTTTACAAATTGATTCTTGAGGGTTATCAATTTGAACAAAAAATGAGAACGATAATTAATTAAAAACCTAATTGTTGTTGTGAAATTTTAATCAAATCAAAACAAATAAAAATTTGAGTTTTTGACAAAATTGCAAATTCTTTTGTAGAATCAAATGGCCACATTGAACAATCACTTTTCTCTGCGATCGGTCCTTGAGAAGGACAAACTTATTGGGAACAACTTCCACAACTGGTTTAGGACGCTGAGAATTGTTCTCATACAGGAGTGCAAGCTCTATGTCCTGGAAATGCCAGAACCAGATGAACCACCTCAAAATGCTCCAAGGGATGACAAGGATGCTTATAAGAAGCATACTGAGGATGTTTTGGATGTTAAATGTCTAATGCTTTGTTCAATGAACCATGAGTTGCAAAGGCAACATGAGAATATGGGGGTGATTGAGATGGTCACACATCTCAAGAACATGTATGAATATCAGGCAAGACAAGAGAGGTTTGATGTCTCAAAGGCATTGTTCAAATGTCACATGGCTGAACGAGATACCTCATGTGCTCAAGATGATTGGGTAGGTGGAGAACCTAGACAGACTGGGATTCCCCTTGGGCTAAGAGTTGGTCACTAACGTGATTCTGCAGCCTTTGTCAAAGTCATATAGTCAGTTTGTCATGAACTACAACACGAACGACTTTGACAAGTCATTGACAGAGTTGTTGGGCATGCTGAGACACAAATGGAGAAGGATAAGCCCAAGTCTGTGATGATGATCAGCAAGACAAAGGGGGAGTCTAAAGGAAAAGGAAAAGCTAAGAAAGGTTCTAAAGCTAGCCAGAATCCCAAGTCTTTAGATCATAAGGTAAAAGGTGGACTAAAGAAACAAAGAGGTGATTGTCACCATTGTCACCATCCTGGACATTGGAAGAGAAATTTCCCACTCTGGTTAGAGGAACTAAAGAATAATAAGGATGTCATTGAGGCCTCCACTTCATGTATAAACAACATAAGATAAATTTTATTACTTCTTCATTTTGGTATGTGATACCAAATAGAGATCTGACATACTGATGTGTAGGATCTGATAAGAAGTAAATGCCTTCATGGAAGGACAAAGATGAACAAGGTGGAGCAAATGTTGTGGAAGTCGGAGTCTACATTTAAATTTATCTTAGCCCAATGGGCATGTAATAGAGTTACTAGAACGGCTATTTCATAATGCCTTTAGAATAGAAACATTTTCTTTATGCATCTTGTATGGATAAGGATGATTATCAATAAAGAGTTGTTGGTGTTTCTATTTCAACAATATGATCTTACATGGTATTGGCCCAAAAACATCCTGTGATATTTATGAAAAATGATCCAAAGATGAATGTTTATACCAAAAGAAATATAATTGATAACTCCAGATTATCATTATCATTAGTCATCTTGTATGTACACATAAGAAATGCATACCTAGAATACATATTGATGTTGATCTAGATTCTCTTGGTTATTGAACCTAAGGAAACATGCAAAGTCTTACAGACGCACAATATAACATGATGTTCTTCACCAGATGTATTGGGAGGATAAGTCTTCCATTATACCTCATACATATGATGCATGAAGATCTTATGGAATGAATGCTATAGATAAATAATAAATACTTCATTTTAATTTAATGGTAATATGATGATATGTACCAAATGAAATGAAAGCATCAATCTCTTGAAAATGTTCAAGGATATAGTAAATGAAGTATACCATTGATGAAAGTATTAAGATACTTTCATATGATCAAATGTTGAAATACTTTATGTCAATACCTTGGGTACCTTCAAGAATTAACTGTGATAATGTATCACATGACAATCTATCTGAACATGATGATGTGTTAGAATGAAGGATTTACACCATGATGAGTCATGATATAATTATCAATTAATATAATATTTTTACATCCTCATAAATATATATACCTATCACTAAATAATGTACCATCTGAATGGTCTAAAAGGACATCATATATGATATGATTTGGGAATATCACAATAGGTCTAAAGGATTGAAACCCACCTTGAGAAAGTAGTTTCTTGAGAAGATTTATCCATAAACCATGATAGTTGAGCATTACTATCAATCTCAATACAACAACAAAATTGTTTTTTTAATAGGATAATTGAGTTCTCAAAAGATTCAGTGGGAGTAAATGAATACTCAAAGTGTTTGAGATCAACAATATGGGTGCAATGACAACAATGAGAATCACAAGTTGTTGTGGAATCTTAGGTTCATCATGTAACACAGAACAAAATATTCTAGTAGAACACGTCTAAGATTGGAGGATTGTGAATCCAATGATTCAAATGGGTTGACCATACAAGATGAGCCAACTGCTCAACTAGAATCTATGTCTGAGTAATATGGGATCCATGTAAGCTAACAAGGTATAACCTTAATAGCACCACCTAAAGAGGTAACACCTAAAGGGTGTAATAGGGTCTTATGATCAAGACCTACATGGATAACATCAAAGGACAGATTGGTTGAATAATCAAGTTCAAGCTTTTGGACATGATAGAAATTCATTTACCAATTTTCATGCTTGTTGTTATAGTTATAATGGACTATGATATTTTTGCATATGAAGGTGAAACTAGATTCCTTAAGGGACTACATTAGAGGATGTGTAGGTGACACAACCTATAAGGTTTCACAACTTCATGAATGAAAATTAAGTCCATAAACTACAAAGTTCAATTTTTCATTGAAACAAGCAACTCAGAAGTGGGATATTTTGACTTGACAAGATAGTTACAGAGTTTGACTTGAATCAAGACAAAGAAGAAATTTGTGTTTAAAAAAGATTTAGTGGGAGCATATATGAATATTTCACATATGATGAGGAATAACATCTCAATATTGTGAATGTTGAAAATTGGCATGAAAACCACCTTCAGTAATGAAGGATTAAGTGAAACATCTTATCAGATAAGGATCAAGACCTATGAGATAGTTCTTAGAAGTTTCACAATGGAAGTTTAAGCATGTACAACAGTAATGTGTTGAAAGAGTTCAACAAGGAAGGATTACATGAGAGAGAATACGGATTGGTCTCTCATGAACCCTATATTCCAATTCTTGTAAAGAATGGAATTATCATGAATATGATTCCATGGGCCAACCCAATAATGGATCTTTCATGTAATCTATTAACAAGATTATCACATATATTCTTGTATGTTTTGGACATGACAAGATGATATGAATTCCAATAAAGGTTATTGGAAAGTCATTAAAGATATCCATTAGTACTTGAGAAGTGACTAAGGATAAATTGCTAGTCAATGATGATAGAAATAAAAAGGAAGAGTTGGATGTAAAGAGTTACATTGATGCAAGCTTCCATAAATAAAAAAAGTGATTGTAAAATTAAAATATGTTCTGAATTAAAAAAAAAGATGTGATTAGTTGGAAAGGTTCTAAACTAATAGCCATAAATGCTAATCTACAATATAATTCTAGTATGCTTGTTTTGTGAACACTGAGTGATACTATATGGATCTAAAAGTTCATATGATGAATTTATAGATGTTCCAACCATTGATGACTCAGTAGAAATATTGTGACAATAATGGAGCAAATTGTTAGGCAAGGAATATCAGATACCATATTTTAGAGGTTTCATCTCAGAGTGAAGAGATAAGAAATTGTACCGACTATAAGAAAAATGTTGATATCCACTATTTTAGCACTAGTGTAGTAGAAGCATGTTGGTAATGTTTAAATTACTAAGGATGAGATTCGTTGGTGATTGGATCTAAGTGAAAGTGGGAGTCTGTTGGTAAGGTATGCATGTAGAGAAAATCATATGATGATTGACATGGCATAATTACCTAAAAGGATTTAATCAATAATAACATGTATGAAGGTAAGCTTCCAATTCATTTGTTTCACTCGGTAATGAGATAATGAAGATACAGAGTGAATGTCTAGAGAATAATGTTACTCAATGACATATGTCTTCAAGTATGTAACTTGGTAGAAATGATATCATACAGATGCTAAGAATACACATTTACATTCTCATTATGTCCATGATCGCTTGTTATTGTGGAAGGTTGATAGACAACAATAACACATAACATCAGAATGTGAGTTGGTTGATGACTAAATCTCATTAGTCATGATATGGCAATATCAAACCAAGCACACAGATACATTTTAGAGAACAGTGTATCAGGAAGACCCACCTTGAGAGTGACACATGGTTTTGTGGTCACAGTTAGCTCTCATAGTGAAGGTGGTGATTATGATTCTTAGACCTAAAATCACAACACTCGTCACATGTCATTGGGTACGCTTTGACATCATCAAATGCAATCATGGAAAATTGTTTGTTATAACGGTGATGATTGGGTGACTTTGACTCATGGGGATAGACTGTGAGTGATATATATGGGATTTTTCCTGCCTACGGGAGTATGATATCATAGACACTTAATTAGAGAGACTGAGAAATGCATGGGCATGTACATGTGAATCAATATATGATATTGATGTCACATTATCTCAGACAAACTGCTCTTGGTTCAAGAAACATGGATTGAACGTTGAGAGGATGACCAACCATGCCTCGAGTTCATCTGGGATATCAGAGACAAGGGAATTATACAATCACTGCAACACCTTACACAAATTATAGGTTGAAGTTGTTCTCCAGCTTTCCATATCACTAGGGTAGCATTGATGTGCAACTAGGAACCACTCTTTGCTTGTAATGGCATAAGCTAGTTATGGACATTCACTGCCAACGTAACATGGGACCTATAGAGTCACACACAAAGGAACTCATCTAGAAGAGGAGTTTGATCTTAAACGATAATTGGATTGATTGCTAAAGTGTTTAGGTATTCAATTTACACAACTAGTTGCTTGACTGGCTGACCAGGACTGCCAAACGACCATCTCACTGTGTGAGATAGCCGTTTAGGCAGCTAGACAGGCGTCTCAAGTAAGTGAGATGGCCATTTGGGTGTCAGGTTGATTGGAGATTGATTTGGCTAAGTTCAGCCCTTAAACCGACCGGTTCAATATGATTGAACTGATCATCTCATCCCAACTCACCAAACAATCGTCTGGGTGAGTGAGACGGCATCTTGCTTGGGTAAGATGGTCTGGTTGGGTCAAACAAAGGTTTGGGATGTTTCTCGAATAGTTTTGGTTGTTCTTTACTTGAGGAACAAGGAAATTAATATGAGATATTAATTGGATTCGAAATAGCCAAATTCATTTCAAATTAGGAACTGCCAAATAGCCATTTGGTAGTGTGAGACAACTATCTCACACACCAAACGATCATCTGGGCATGCAAAATGGTTGTTTCAGCTGTCGCAGATTGTAAATTATTGCAAAAAATCAAGATCTCTTAGTCCTTTCCACTCCCACTTTTAGTCCTGCATTGGCTGTGGACTGAGAACCCTGACCCTAACCCCTCCTAAATATAGAGGGGTACTGGGGGCTTCCCAAGATACAACAACTACACAAACAATAGAGAATCAGTTGCTCTGGAAAGCATTGTCCTCTGTGGTTGTGGTAACTAGGATAGCCCAGGCAAGTCCTACTTGAAAAGGAGGGATAGACAAGAGGAGAGAACAACTAGGAAGTTGTCATTGTGTGAGAGTAGGCTGGTGACTAGTACACCAATGGGGAGGACAACTCCTTCCTATATGTTCTTGGTGAATGATGGGAGTTCTATTTGGTTTGTGTGGACTACTCTAGAGGCAGGAGTCCTTTGGTTGCTACTCGAAGAACAAAGTCAACATGCAGTCTGTGGCAAGACCACAGGAGTCAATGCAGAGGTTGTGTAGATGTTGTTCATGGTGAAGACCAGGAGCTGCACAACCATCGTCCAAGAGAAACTTGTTAGCAGTTGCAAAGAATAAAGTTTTGGCGTTGGACTTTCTCCAGGACCAGGTATAACTTGCTAAAACCATCATTCATATTTCATAATAGTTGATGCGATCTTGCTGTATTGGGAAATACGGGTAGATAAAATTTTTGTTTCCACTTCTATATTGTGTGCATGTACTTCCCTACAGCAAATCAAAGAGGACAAACATTTTCTTCTCTTATTGGGGAGACCCATTCTCAGCTAGTGTGAGAGCCTTGGTAGATGTTGAAGCTGACAAACTCATCCTATGACCGGGAAAGAAGACGATCAAATATCGAGTCCTCAAAGATTTAAAGAAGGTGCATAATTCAATTGAAGTTTTAAAAGTAGAAGGTAATTTGATACCAAAACAAGTAGACCTCCAGGCAGGTAAACAAGGTGACAAGGACTCGCTCCTAAGTAAGGTTTGTACATCATTCAAACATGATCTAGGCCTTATGGACAAAGGTCCATAAACCCCGCTCACGTACTTTACACGAGAAAAACTTATCATCAATCGGGTCTGCGACATTAAACTGGGACACTTGTTGGGAGGGCCCTTTTTATTTCTTTTTATTTTATTTGTTTTTTGATTAATTCTTCTTTTGTTTTCAAAATTACTTCAAAAAAATAGAGAGAGAGATAGGAGAGAAGGAGAAGGGGAATACCATCACCTTCACAACCAAATATCATTGATGGATATCTGGTGTGGTACAACAAACTCATTATGAAAATACCCATCAAATCCTCAGGCTAGTTGCCTATTTGATAGCAAGAGATCTCACTATCTTGAGAAACGATAAGGACGCAGAGAGTGAGCTATGTGGCCCGACTAGGATGGCTCTTTTTTTCCAAAACAAATTTTATTTCCTTCTCTTTCATTAATATTTCTTTATATTTTATGAGAAGTATTATTTTTTGGAATTAGTAGCCGCTTTTATCTCAATCCTATCATCGGTATTCACTGGCATAATATCTTGATTGGGACTTTCCAAGAAGTGATTGATGTGTAATCTCTATGGACTAGGTGTAACGCATACATGGTTTGCAACTACTGACTATTTGGGCATCCATAAAATCTATTCTTTGATGTTATAAAAGGGGGAAGGAGAAAATCTTGGAAGCACTGACATCTCCCTTTTGATGATCAAAAGCAAGGCCACGCATTCCTGCCCATCCCTTCATAACACTATTTATGGCATTCTCTAACGACGTACTTTGGCGTTCGCATGGCGGCCCCTCAACAACCAATAGGATACCATCCGATTGGGATCTCCAATTCTACTACTCTCGGGACACTTATGACCCTTGGGAGTTCCCCTTCATGCACCCGGCACATTGAAGAGGAATGCCAACAGCCGATCTAGATCCTCTTATCAACTGGCTATATGATCAGCAAACTATAGCCCTGGAGAAAAGACGTTGGTTGGACGCATGCTACAAAGAATGGGGTGTGTGACCATGAACACCCTCACCACCACCGAACGAAGATCACCACAACTAGTGGCCAAGGCGACGTTTAGATCAGAGCATCACCAACGTGAGAGGAACCCACTCTTAGGGTTCTATGGTATGCTCTTGGACAAAGAGTGTTGTTCATTCCATCCATCTCCAACCCCACCACCCTCCATATCAATTCCCCTCCATCTCTAACTTTTATCTACCCAAGGACGGGTTGAATTGTAGTTGGAGTGGAGGGTTAGTGGTACATCGTCTCCACCACCTCAACTCTAACATTTCCCTTTCTCATCCTCAAAATATATTTCTCCATCTTTTATTTACATTCGTATTTTTTTCATTTTCTTTTTAGTTTTTTTGTTTTGTGTGAGTAATGTCCTTTACCTAGTCGGCCATTTTGATGTATGCGAAAATATATAAATGAAATATTCCATTTTTCTTGATCTAACTCGTACATAAGGAAACTTAAAGGAATAAACATGTCTTGAACATATGTGAGCCCTGATGACAACGAGCATTATTTCCCCTTGGAAATGACGATAAGCAGAATGAGTCAGAAGGGTCAAGATGCATGTGCCCCCAATATGACTTGCAAAAAAACTCATAAATACTTCTTTACCCTACATTAACTGAGTTAACTCATATTGTATGATGATTTCATTCCAATGCAACAATAAAATGAAGAAGACAAGCCAGCCTCTTATTCTCATTCATCTTCCATCTTTTCTTATCTTTTCTCCAAATAGAAAAAAAGAATATTCCCCACTATATGCCAAACCCTAAGTCCAGGGTGGCATCTCTTCCATAAATATACCCCCTTTTCAATATTCGTCTACAAACATGGCATAAATAAAAGAGGGCAATGAGCCCAAAATAAAACATGTGGTCAATGTAACCACAACTAAATAAAAAGTCTTGAGTCGGATAGAGGAGAGACAAATAATATATTGAATCCCAAATAAGGTCTCAAGTCAAACAGAGGAGAGATCGAGAAATTGGGTTTGTGTTGTGTCTTTCTCCCACTTTTTTCCAAATTTTGATACCCAGTGAACTTATCAAAACTCTCTTTTAAAATAGTCAAACAGTCCTGACTTGCACTACCTTCTATTTTTGTGGACAAAATATGAGTATTATTGAGATGAAACCAGTTCATCGCAGGTTCTGGAGTCTAGCGAATGGAGGAAAATCCCCAATCGAGGGATATCCAAGTGTCGTTGTGTGATCCCAGAGGACAAGGGTCGCTTGATTGTGTTTGGTGGAGGGAGGCCACAAAGTTTTCTCAATTGGGAGAGGAAAGCTTGGATCCTAGTATAAATTGTTTGATCTCCTTTTTATTTTACGACGAGCAAAGGACTAAGTTTGGATTAGTTTGATGAGTATATTTATACCTATCTTTGCATAGTATTTTATTTGCTTTTTGGGGGTTTCCCTATTTCTATTTCTTAATTTTAGCTTTATATTCACTTAAATGAAATTATCTTCTCTTTTATAAACTTTAATGTACTTTATATATTTTTCATGCAGAACCACCCAAAAATACATGATAATGCCCAGATAAGACAATAAATCCCTCATGGTGCTATGCCTCAAGGGAAGGAAGGCCTTGAAATCTTTCCATTCTCCACCCTCCAACCATCTAGTAAAGCAATCGGTTTGGCCGCTCGCCTGACTCAAGCCGCTCTCTACCGAGAGTCTTCTAGATTCTCCAATTCTGACATGCGTTCCCAACATTTAGCCTATTCTAGTCCATTCCAAGTTGGTATTCCAGAGAACCTGATGCGAGGTCCAAATTGAGTAATACACACAAGTCGCATGTTAAACTGAGTACGAGCCATGCAATTAGATGCCTTTGACCCCAAGTATTCAGCATTAGGGTTTTGGCAGCAACGAATGCATCTATAAAAGGGAAACCTTATCATCCATTTTAAAGGGGTCTCTGATCTGTGATCAGAAGCCACTTTGTGTAGCTCAAACCCTAGCAAGGAGAGAGGAGGCAACGGCTGTAGCAGAGAGATTGGTCTTCCTACACCAGGCGTCATGACATCCTCCATTATTCCATCTATCTTTCTATTGTTGTCTCTTGTCGTGAATGAGTAGACGTTTGTGTTGGGGCATGGGGAATATCCCCAATAGCCCATATTTTATCTTAGCTTGTATCCAAAATCGACAATACTATTGCTAAATAAAGTGTCATTTTGTTTAGTTCCTTGCCTTGCAAATTGACGACTTGCTTTGCATATATGTTATAATCATGGATATGCAGGTTGTTGTGAGCGTGACTAGAACACTAGAATGGTTTTTTATCGTCCTGAGGTGTCAGCAAGGGATAGTGAGGTGATTGGGCTACGATCTACTAATGTGTCAAGGATGGTCGATTGTAAGTGAGGGGATCCAATTGAAATAAACTGGGAACTTGGGTGACGATGATGGTCGGTTCCAAGGGAGTTTAGGCCAAGTGGTGATTTGTATCCCCTGAGGATGCAGTAGCTAAGCCTTTGTTTAGAAACTGCTATTGAAGAGTTAGATCTTATTAGGATAATTATGTAAGATTTTGTTGTAAAACACCATGTCATGGTCCTCTTTATTACCATTCATTTACTTATTAATCTCTATAGCTACTGGCAACAATTTAGTTTATCAATAAATCAGCTTTCTAGTGTTAAGTATTACTCTTAAACTTTAGAATTTATATAATTGCTTAAAAAGTTTGTCCTTTGCATTCAGTTGTAAAGTATATTGCAATAAGGCTTCCACTCATGTGGAGTGGGAAATTAATGTAATGCTTTTGGTTAAAACTAGGAGTTATTCTTTTAGGGTTTTTCTTGGTGTGACATGTGGAGCCCCATCTCTCTTGAACATAGAATACTAACGCATGCTATTTCAGGATCCTTTTTGCACAACATTAAAGTCTTGTCACATGGAATTTCTCATTATTATCCATTGAAAATGAAAAAAATGTTATTTGCCTCATTCTATCACAATTAAGCTATGCTCTCATCAAAACTATTCAATTCATGCAAATTCGGGTCACGAGTCGATCGGTTGGCTGTCCAACTGAGCATTTCAGACTCTAGATGGTCCACTCATTCATTCCACACGTTCGTCTCAACACTCACTGAACCAACAAGATTGATTGTCAAGGCAGGGTGTCTCACTCCTTTAATGCTCGGTTGAAGCGTCTTGATGGCCGTCTCGACTATCCCGGATGCCCGGTTGACACTACCCTCAGTCGTCGCCACCTTATTCAAACATCCAAACAATGGCTCGTTATTCAAACTCCAAACTTCCAGTTAGGACCCCAATCGGGAGTTTTCTTGCTCCAGTCGAGCGTTTCAAAAGGGTGCCGCCACTCAAAATTAGGGTTCTTGATTCACTTTCTCAACTCCCGCTCTTTCCAAATGCCAATCGGTCGGCTGGTAGCTCGAATCTAGTTGAAAATAGCAGCTTCCAACCCTCTTTTACCCTAAATCTAAATGTAAACCCCCCTCATTCTCCTATAAAAGGAGGGGCACTTCCCCATCACAAGGAATCACCTTTTTTACGAAGAAATTTTGAGTGATTGTTCCTCTTATACTTTTGCATTTAGAAATCAGCAATAAAGTTGTGTTCATTCTTGAAGTTAAGTTCCTTTAGAGTGTTCTTCGATCTTCCTTTACTTTTGATTTCATGTTAGATCTAGATCTCCTTCTTCTCCCCCTTCTATAACTCTAGAGCAAGGGACTAAGGATTCAACCATTTAATAGTCTCTACCCCAAGGATTGAATTCCTTTCTAAGTCTAGACTATGGCTAGAACACTTTCTCCCTCTGCCTCCCTCTACTTCACAATCATGAGTGAGTGGTCTCTCTATCGAGGAAAGGGGAATAGACCCTTAGTTATGGTTTTTGAATCGAACTAAATTTTTAAAATGACTCTTTATAGATGGCTTTTTGGTTTAGAAAATCAATGGTCTATCGAAGTGATTACTCGATTAGATAATATGTTAATCCCGACGGAAATGACCATGGAAACTGGGATTTTGAATGATAAAACCAAATTGCATAGAGATTTTGAAACGAATGTGGATTTATCTCTTTTTGGATGATGAACTAATAAAGATGAGCAACATGACCAATGGGCTCATGTGGAGTTCATCTTTTGTGGATTTTACATGATTCACATGCCTTCATATGTTTTGTCGTTTAAAACGTTTAGTTCATTATCACCTTGGCTAAGGTGGTAAAAACCCCTAAAGCCTCGATATTCCCTTAATTTGAAATTCAACAGTTCCTTAATGTTGTTTGATTCATTCTTCTAAATTCTAGTCTTTCCATCCTTATTGTGCTAACAATCTCTTCTTTCTTGTTCTAGTGTAATTTTACTTCCTTACTTAGTATAATCTTTACTTTTGCATTGTAATTCTTGCTCTAGCATGAACTTTCAAACCCAAATCTAAATTCCTTTTCTTGTTCCCTAAATAAAAATACCAATAAGAAATAAAAGTTCAAACAAAACTCAATTGGGATTAGAGTATACCATCTTAAGAACGTTGTCATGTGGGATCGACCCTTCTATACTGGCCTTAATTGGATAGTAAAAAAAAGATTAAACTCTAGGATTAATATCGTAGTGATTGGTGTTTGAAACAACATGCATCAATTTGGCACTGTTTTCGGGGACAACAGATAGTTTTCTCAAACCCCAAAATTTTTTAAACAACTTTTTCTCATTTTTTATGCCTTTCAAGTAAAGTTCCAGAAGTGCTATCCTCTTTCTACTGAGTTTCCATTCCAGTAGTCCAATTTTTCTACACACGATTAACTGCTTATTTGTACATGTGACGCTCGAAATCCTGAATTTACACTGTTTAACGTCAATCCTAAGATAGATAGAACCTTCCACCATCTAAGTCATCAAAACCAAATTAGGATGGACGAAGAGGAAGTCACTTGCAAGATCAACTAGGCTCTCGTAGCTCAAAGAGAGCACATCTTAGCCGATCAAGCAGCTAGAGAAGACACTTTTTGAGAAACCTACATGGATGAACAAGAAACATTAGATATCGGTAGGAGGAAAGCTGAAAGGCAAAAACAATTCAAGGATTTTTCTATTCCCAAGACCGCCTACACACAGCATCCAGTTGTGCCTCCAGACATCCTTGCCCCACAATTTGAAATCTGAGCCCAATGGATCACCATGATCCAAGCCAAACCTTTCTCTGGCAACAATGGGGAAAGTTGTTAAGATCATCTTCAAAGGTTCATTGACCTTTGTTCCTTGAATAAACTCCCAAGCATCTCTAAAGATGCAATCCTCCTTAGATTGTTCAAATATTCTCTCACCGGCCAAGCTAGTGGTTGGTACAACAAAATGGAGAGTGAGGAACATGTTACAACTTGGGATGTCCTACAAAATAAATTCCTTGAAAAAATTTACCCTCCTTCCCTCACTTGCGAAATCAGGGGACAAATCACTCATTTTCTTATGTCCCCAGGAGAAACCCTAGGAGAAGTCTGGGAAAGGTTCAAAGACTTGCTTCAAAAATGCCCTCATCATGACATTTCTCAAGCCCAACTCATAGAAATTTTCTATTGTTGTGTTGACAATGACACAAAATTTTTCCTTGATTCCTCATCTGGAGGAAATTTTATGCACCAAAGCCTAACTAGTGTGTGGGAGGTTTTTAAATGTGCTTCTGAAACAAAATCTAGATGGGGATTTAGTGGGGTCCTTAAGGTAGCTAAGACTGAAGTTAATTTTGATATCCAAAGCATAGCAGAAATCCTTAAATTAATTTCTCTAAAAAAAGACCGCTTAGAGTCATCCCTAGGATCCTATAGGGAGTTACCCCAACAAATAAAAGTTGTAGAATCTCTTTGTGGCATCTACAAGGATATGATCACACCACCTTACATTGCCAATATCTCTACAACTATCTCATGTAGCTAGAAATAGGACGACAATTGGAGGACCTCAACTCTAATCACACCATATGCCAGGGTTATTACAACCCCAATAAAACTAGAAACCATCCTGGATTCCAATATGGGAACCCTTCTGGTGCTGAAAACTCAAGCCAACTTCCATTCCAACAAAGACCTCCCTATCCCCAAAACAATAATCAGTCACCACTTGGTTCCCCGTACAACAATCAAAGAAATTTTAGGAACCATTGAGGCAACCACCAAAACTGACCACCCTACCAAGGTCAAAAATTTCAAAACTTGAACCTTCCTCCTCAAAATCTCAATCAACCACCTCCTCAACCACCACAAATGTTCCCACTCCCCCTCCCTCAACCGATGAAAGGATATCCACTTTGGATCAAATCATTCTTGCCCAACAAGCTCACCAAAAGGCAACTGATGCCCATCTAGCTTGCCTGTTCGCCCAACAGAAACCCCCTAATGGCACTTTTGTTGGGCAGCCTAAAAACAATCCCAAACATCCTAAACAACTCAAGGCTATCTCTACTCATTCAAGAAAGGCACATTCCCCTCCTCCAAAAGAACCTTCAGCCACACTTTTAGATTTTGAGGATGAAGACATGGTAGTTGTCGAACTCAAAACTCCTCCAGAAGCCAACCATCCCTGAATCCCCACATGTAGAAGCCGATGAACCCATCTACAAACCTCGACCTCCCTACCAAGCCTGCCTCAAAAAAATAAGGATCAACACCCGTTTCATGAAGTTTAGGGAATCCATGAAAAAATTACATGTTGATATCCCTTTCATTGATGCTTTAGCAGGCATGCATGTGTGGTCCAAATACATGAAGTCCCTCTTGACTAGGAAGTATGCCACAGAAGAATATGAGACTGTCAAACGTGATAGGATCACTTCAAACATCATCCAAAGGAAAATGCTTAAAAATAGAAGGACCCTGTTCTTTTGGAATAGGGTGTTGCTTAGGTGATAATGCTTGCAGAAAGGGCCTATCTGACTTAGGAGCCAATATATCCATCATGCCTTACAATCTCTATAAAAGATTAGGATTCACTAGCATGTTACCCATAGCCATGACCATTCAATTAGCAGACTCGTCCATGACCAAACCCATGGGATTCATAGAATACATTCCAGTTAAGGTTGGGAAAGATGCTTATGTCCCATGTGACTTTGTGATCATGGACATAAAGGAAGATTTGTGTTACCCACTCCTTTTTAATCATCCCCTCCTAGACACTGCCTCGTCCTTGATGGATGTTGAGGATGGAACCATTCTGTTAAGATTAGGGAAACAAACCCTGGAGTTTAGGGTGTTTAAAAGCATTAAAGGCCCTAGTTTCCAAGAAGAGGTCTATCTCCTGGACTGTATGGATATAGTATCCCAATTGAAGCAAGAATGGGAGTTAGCTGATGACCCCCTACACAAGTCTCTCACTGGCCCTCCTAAATGTGACCTTGATAATGAATAATTAGACCAATGTAGGGCTCATTTAGATAATTTTGAGGAAATTCCTATTGCTGAAATTGAGAACCTTAAAATGATCTCCATCATAGAAGAATAACATGAACTGCCTCAGGCCCCAGAAATGAAAACTCTTCCATATAGGTTTGAAATATTTTTTTCTTGATGAACAACAATTGTGCCCTGTAATCATAAATTCTGACCTTACCCTTGAACAAGAAAACAAACTTATGGGGGGACTTAGAAAAGGGAAAACTGCCTTAGGGTATAAAATGATAGGTTTAGTTGGGATAGATCAATCCATTTGCATTCACAAAATCCCAATGATAGAAGCCAACAAACCCTCCTAGGATCAACAACAAAAACTCAATCCAAACATGAAGGAAGTTGTCCGTCTAGATGTGATCAAACTTTTGACTGCAAGAATCATCTACCCCATCTCTGACTCCCCATGGGTCAATCATGTTCAAGTTGTTCCCAAAAAAGGAGGGACCACTATCGTTAGAAATGATAAAAATGAACTCATTCCCACTCACACTGTTATAGGATGGAGAATGTGTATTGATTATAGGAAGATCAACAAGGAAACAAGGAAACACCACTTCCCACTTCCCTTCCTAGACCAAGTTCTTGAGCACTCAGCCCATCAACAATATTATTGTTATCTAGATGGCTACTTAGGATTTTATCATATTCCTATCCATCCTGAAGATCAAGAAAAAACAACTTTCATATGTCCTTTTGGCACTTAAGCATTTAGACGAATATCCTTTGGTTTGTGCAATGCACCAGCCACGCTCCAACGGTGTATGTCAGCCATCTTTGAAGGATTAACCAAAACCATCATGGAAGTGTTCATGGATGACTTCTCCATTTATGGAGATAGTTTTGAATTTCCTTAGAAACCAAGCTCGTGTTCTTGATAAATGTGTTGAGTCACATTTAGTCCTTAATTGGGAGAAGTGTCACTTCATGGTTAAGGAGGGAATTGTTGCTAAAATCGAGGTTGTCACTAAACTTCCACCTCCGACCTCAGTCAAGGACATTCGGTCCTTTTTGGGGCATGTTGGTTTCTATTGGTGATTCATCCGTGATTTCTCCAAAATCACCAAACCTCTCACCAACCTTCTTCAAAAAGAGGTGCCTTTCAATTTTGACAAACCTTGCATGGATAGTTTTTTGTGTTTGAAAAATGTTATCACATCCACTCCAATCATCCATGCACCAAATTGGGCCCTACCTTTTGAAATCATGTGTGATGCTAGTGATTTTACCGCAGGTGCCATCCTAGGACAGTGAGTTGATAAGAAACACCATGTCATGTACTATGCATCCAAGACCTTAGATGAAGCTTAGAAAAATTATAATGTCACTAAAAAAGAAATGCTAGCCATTGTCTATGCTTTTGACAAATTTTTCTCATACTTGGTTGGATCCAAAGTCATCGTTTATACTGACCATGCATCTATTCGCTACCTTATGACTAAGAAAAATGCCAAACCTAGACTCATAAGGTGGCAACTGTTATTGCAGGAGTTTGACCTAGAAATCTTAGATAAAAAGGGGTCTGAAAACGTCGTGGTTGACCACCTAAGTCAACTTAGCTATATCCAAACTGATGATACCCCCATAAATGAATCCCTACATGATGATCAACTGCATAAGGTAGATTCCCAATTCCCTTGGTTTGCTGATTTTGTAAACTATTTAGTTGTTGGTGTTATGCACCCTGAATACAAGGGACATTCTAAAGCTAAATTCTTACATGATGTAAAAAACTACTATTGGTATGAAACCTATTTTTTTAGATGTTGTGTCGATGGTCTGTGTCGTCGTTGTGTTTCCCAAGAGGAAAGTTCTAACATTCTGGGACAATCTCATTCTGGTCCCTATGGTGGGCACATGAGTTCCCAGAAAATAGCTAGGAAAGTTTTGCAGTGTGGGTTATTTTGGCCCACCATCTTAAAAGAATCATATGAATATTTTCTCTCATGTGACCAATGTCAAAGGACGGGTAACATCTCCAATCATGACCAAGTACCCTTAACTTCTTGGCAGGAATTAGAAATATTTAACGTCTGGGGAATTGGCAGCATGGGCCCATTTCCTTCTTCTTATGGGTATGAATACATATTATTTGTCATCGATTATGTGTAAAAGTGGGTTGAGGCTATACCCACTAAAACTTGTGATTCCAAACCCGTTAAAAAATTATTTAAAGACATTATTTTCCTAGATTCGGAGTCCCACGCACCGTTATTTCTGAAGAAGGATCTCATTTTTTAGAAAAAAAATTTTGAGTCTTTATTGAAAAAATACAGAGTCTACCACAAAGTCTCCACCCCTTACCATCTTTAGACTAGTAAACGAGTTGAAGTATCCAATAAGCAAATCAAGACCATCTTAGAAAAAACCATTGGGCGCACTAGAAAAGATTGGGCCTTGAAAATCAATGATGCATTGTGGGCATACAAGACTGCCTATAAAACACCCATAGGAACTACCCGTTTCAGGTCGGTTTATGGTAAATCATGCCATCTACCGATTGAATTAAAACACAAAGCCAGTTGGGCCATCAAAAGCCCAAATTTTGATCTTTCAGCAGTGGGAGAAAAATGTATTCTCTAAATGAATGAATTAGATGAACTTAGAATGAGTTCTTATGAGAATGTGAGAATTTACAAAGACTGAACTAAATTATGGCATGACAATCGCAAGGATATTAGAGTGGGTGACTAGGTTTTATTGTATAACTCCAAGTTAAGGCTTTTTCCTGGAAAGCTCAAGTCCAGATGGTATGGCCCCTACCTCATCAAATGTGACTATCCACATGGTACTTTTCTTCTCTAGGATTAGTTTTTAGGTGAATTTAAGGTAAATGGGTATCGTCTCAAAAGATACATAACCACTGAAGACTTTGTCTCTTCCGATACCAATAAGCATTCCTTCTTGTAAGATCTCAATTTAGCCGACCCTCAACCTCCCTCAAAACCTCAACCCGAAACATAAGTTGACTCCTCGTCTGTCAGGCCTTCACCGTAAAATAGGGTGCTTGTTGGGAGGCAACCCAACCTTATATTCCTTTCACTACTATTTAACTTACCTTGTTGTTTTATCTTGTTGTAGTTTTCTTTCCCTTCTCAAACTAAAAGATCGGTTGGCAACACCAAATGATTAGTTCAGACTCCCTGAGTGCAAGTACTTTTGTATGTGAAACGATCATTTGGGGAATAAAACGATCATCTCAAGGAAACTCAAACCCCCCACTATTTTCAAATTGATCTGGCTCTCTTTTCAAAACATCGAGCTGACCGACTAGATGCCAAACACCCTTCGATTTCCTTCTGACGCATCAGATTCCCTACTGATCACACTAACCCAGCCTACTGTTTCAATACCAAACCAATCATTTCAATGCCAAGCATTGGCTTTATAAGCCACCCAGGTTGAACGCTTTTCTCACAAAAATCTTTGCCATCACCCCTAGCCGCAACAATCTTTACCTTCTCCCCCCCTTCTTCTACCCTAGCCAGTCACCACCTTAATCGAGTAGAGCAACCGGCTTACGTCGAGGTGAGCATCTGCCTCAACCCATCCGAGCACCTGCTTGGTTTTCCAGTTCCACCACCACCTTAGCCGCAGAGACCGACCGATTCACACTGAGGCTGAGCTCCTTGTATTGTAGCACCAATGCCGAGGACAAGCACCAGGCGAGTGTCCTGCTCTGGATCGCCCGTTCCACCACCACCCACAGCTGCCATTGTCGATCGACCCACTTCTCGGCACTGCTGCCCCTTCCCAACCAGTCGAGACTCATGCCCCTTGGTTGTTCAGTCAACACTTTGACTAGTTGTCGACTCATCAAGTGTCTGGGTAGCAAGCCACTCATATTCGTCTACAAACCTCAAACTTGGTCTTCCTCGCCCCTTTTCCTTCGATCCACTATCGTGCTCACCGTTGTCATTTTCTCTTCTCCCCCACTAAAATGGTTGTCTCAAACTCGAACCGCCAGATTGATTTTTCCAACCGACCACTTCAGTTACCCAACTGATCATTTCACTTCCTTCTACAACCATGTTCAACCCTTTTTGCAAAAACAAGGGGAAATTTATCACCTCGTCTTCTCGGGAACCACCTCGTCAATGTAGATCCTGATCCAGGATTCACTCCCACACCCCCACTGGTGAATCATCCCCTGAACTCTCTGAAAAAATGGTCAATGACATCTAGGAATCGGAAGCTCTTCTCTATGAGATGGAGAGAAACCGAAAAGCCAAAAATGACACAGATTCCACCACCACCCATCCATCTCACATCGCCCCCATTTCGGGTAGCTACGTCCAGTTCACTGTCACCCAACACTTAGAGCATTTTGATGCCATGGCCTCTATAGGTGTTTCTCTCCCCCGATGGGCTTGTGGTGCCACCCTTGAGCATAAGAAATTTGAGACGCCACTGACAACATTCTCCACAAAAACCATATCCTTCTTTTTCCCTACCGCGTCACCTCCTTATATAGTGACCTCACCCTCGAGTTCATGACATTTTTCCATCGCTATCACTGCTCCTATGGAAATTCTAGTTGTAAGATCTGGATTTTTGGGGAAAATCTGGAAATCTCCGTTTGAAAATTCACCTCCTTTATACTTAACGACGGAGACAATTACTGGTTGGATCGTTGCATGGAATCATCCAATGATTCCTACCCCGACCAGTATGATAGAGACAAATTCTGGGTTGAGATCATTGGTCTCATGTCTAACCTTCCTAATGTGCCAAAATCTTCCAGCATACACAACCATGTTGTCTGCTACCTCCACCGCATTCTTTTCGACACTATTTTCAGTAGAGAGGGTACTCAAGGAGCCATCACTCAGGTTGAACTCTATGTCCTCTGGTGTCTTTTGCATGAAGAATCCTTCAACTAGGGGAATGCCATTCTAGACCACTTCAGTACCCAAGCTCGTCATGCCACCATTTCCTCTTTCTGCATTGGCCACATCGCCACTCATCTCGCTATCTTTCTTTTCTACACCCACATTCCATTCCTATCACTCCCACTCAAAAATAACTTAATCGATTGTTACTATCTAAAGGGAAGCAAATTCATTCGCTTGGGTGCCAACGAAATTTACTACTTCCTCTTCAAAGATACACAGGTGGTTCTACAGCTTCCTTTACACGTGAGGTTTGTACACTACAACAAACACTCACATTAGTGTCCTTTTAGAAATGCCACTGAAAAAAAATAAATGCCACTAAACTAGAAATGCCACTGAAAAAAAATAAATGCCACTAAACATGTTTAGTGGCATTTGTTGACACTTAAAAAATGCCTCTAGTACCAATGCCACCAGAAAGATAGTGGCGTAAGTTGTAAATGCCACTAAAGGTTTGGCTTTAGTGGCTTCCAAAAAATGTCAATAAAGTCCACTAAAACATCATTTGGCATTTATAAAAAAACCACCATCCATCAATTGGCTTTTATACAAATGACACTATTTTGTATTATGTTGTTGTATGAAATGGTTCTTATTGAGTGTAATGGCGTTTAAAAAAAGCCACTAATGACATACTAGTTCTGTATTACTACATTTTCATGGTTTTTAGTCATGCAATTTTCAATTCATTATCAGGTTTTCTAGTTGAATGCCAATTGCAGCCGAACTCAATTTTTCAAAAGTATGAATATTTTTTATTTATAATCAAGTGACAATTACATGGGGAGGACATTTTACTTGCCCCTTATATTTAATACAACACCAATGATATACTTTCATACAACATTTTTCTATTTAGTACAATAACTTCTACATCATTGGATTTGTCTCTTCCCTGATATGACTATCTACTTTTCAGCATGCCGACTTAAGAGCTCCTTCAGGAAATAGCTTTACATTGTGGTGGAATCCTTGAACCACCTCCCAAAACCACTGGATAACTGGTGATGAATTGATGTAGCTGGAGTATTCTATATTTTCCCTCAAATCTTCCACTACAATAAACCATAAGACAATTAGAAATTAATATAACTATGCAACTGCAAAGTGTGGATATCATATAACATATACTTACAATCAATATCTAGAAGTCCACTAATAAGAAACTCCAAGTCTGAACCAATAGAGATCCACTTAAAGAATCATCCAAGTGCAGTATAACTACATATTTAAGTGTGCATGTGCATGCACACATGTCCTTGTGCATGAAAACGTGTCAAAAGATACAAATGGAGTAGGTGGCTAGGAAGAACTGAGATATAAATGGAAAGTAGAAGTAGCATGAACTAGTAGACCTTCACTATTAAATATGACAACACTACAGTTCAAAAACAAATACATAAATCACCTTCTGTACAAAGAATTCCATATGAAGAGTGTTTCGAACAAACTCTCTTGATCGATGATCTCACTAAAAACATCCTCAAGCCTCTACATATAAAGACAAACAAACAACAACTCCTTTCTTTGCATGATCTGGAGAGCTTTGAGAAAACATACTAAATTATAGGATGCAAAATATCAAAAATTTCATAGATAAAATAAAAGAGAAAAAAGTATTGAAAAAGGAGAAACAAATAAATACAATATTGTTCCTTGTCAGCATGTGCACCATACAAAACAATTCAACATGTCCTTGTTAGTAACAATGGATGCTGGTATCAGGAATGAGGTCCATATCGGAGAATATGGATGAGCACTGAGTTGCTTGGTAACTTGGTTGTGCAAAAATCAGAGTGTCTTCAGAGAGAAAATTCATCTTCCACATCTTGTAGCTCATGGGATTAGGTAAGCTACTAATTTCTTCAAAGATCATGAATTGAAAAAGGCAAGAAGCAGTTCCTAAAACTAAAGGAACTTAGTAATGAGGCTTCCCCTTGCTGGTATAACTAAAATCAATATTGATGTTGCCTTTACAAATGCAAATAGAGTTAGCGCACAATTATTTCTAGATCCTTATAGTGAGTTATGAATAGTAGTTCATTCCCAAAAGGGTACTGAAGAAAATATGGATGAGGAACTGGAAAAAATCAAATTCGTTGGTTTTATGTCAGCACAACTACTAGCATGATTACAATCGGAGAAGCAGTGATATCACAATGATCATGTTTGGTAGAATAATCACTGTGCATAATTCATGAAGACCTTACTGGGATTTAGGATTTCTTCACTTCACTACCACATTGGTAACATCTTTGAACACTCACTTATAAACTTTAAAACCATCTACTACAATGACCCTACTCTCAAAAAAGTTATTAGTAGCTTCAAGTAGCATAGTAAAGGGGGAAGTAGGGCACTAGACCAATGTGCAATCCTAAAGTAATGGAGTTACACATCCCATTTTAATGGTTACTTCTGAAGGTGTGATAAATTACACCGTTTATGGACAATGGAAAACACGTTTTTAACTATTGCATTGTTATTGATCTTTTTTTCTTAAAACACCTACCTCCATGGATTCAAAATAGATCATAGAAAGTGCATAATAGATCACCATGAAAAAAGAAATATGCAAGAGATACAAATCAATAAAGTGAAGAATATAACATATGAAGAATTCAAAATGTCTTCCTGTTAATTGACGGAAAGCAAGGTCTTCTAATCATTTAACGAATATAGGACAAACTTGACCCGTTGGGAGAAATAATTTTCATAAAGTGTTTCTCTTTTTTAGTTGATCTCTTAATTTGTTTCTCTGGAGGATGCTTAGTTGTTCTATGGGAACCTACCCGACCAGTTTTTCCTCCTATATGATTGACCAGATATTGTGGATGCTTGCTGCTACCTCATGGATAATTTTTGGACTAGACTGCCTCGGCCTGAAGGTTCCTTACATGTCATCTTTGTTTTTTGCTCCATGGATGTTTTATAGAAAGATAGATATAACGTTTTTTAGCTCTCCTATATATGATCTAGAATCTTCACATATCTATTATGAGATGGATGGGAATAGTTCCAGTAATCCTACAATGGATCTATTCTCATTAGTCCATAGCTCTGCATCATTTGAAGATGTTATAATTATGAATACTATCTTACAGTTCCTAAATCATAAATTTCACTTGACAACAACTCCAAGACCTTCTTCACTCAATCAACTACAATTACTAAAAAACACCAAAAGAAACTCAGTGTAAGTTTACATTATCTAAAAGACAACATAAAAGATGAGAACTTAAGAAACCAGTTCAGTACCTCTAAAATCGTTCTTACATTTCAGTAATGATGTAGCTAAGAAAAGACATATCCTTTGGTCTTCAGCCACACCTTCTTTTTTAATTGTATTTCAAACAGTGATAGAGAACTCATGTAGACCCTACCACCTCCTTACATGTTGCATTAGGCTCACTCATCTTATTAAACCCTTTCTTTTAAATGCATCTTTATATGCAAACTAATTCATCTTTTCCTCATCCCGTGTAGCATATAAATTAGGAGAAATGTTCAGCCTTTTTTTATATCCTATAAAAATAGAACACTAAAATTGTAGATGTACTTGTCACAAACACATTGACACATTATTAGAAGCATCATGCACTGTATCACAATGCAAATTATTTGTGTAGTATAATTATATATAAGACATAATTAAATTATAATACACCTATTTTCAAAGGGAGAATAAGAATCTAAAACTATTTGAGGGACATTAATTTCTTACTAGTAAGATAATAGAATCCACTAGGTCTTGATCAGTAAATCTGTAGTGTATTGTTGGTTCGCTACACACTTCACTCTTCTTTGATATGGGTTCATTCCCTAAGATTTTGCATAAATATAGCCCCCTACTAGTGAATCCTCCTCCCCAAACATTGCAGTTGATGCTATCCTCCCACAAAACCATTGGATCTAATTCCCACAAAATGTAATGATGTCATTGGATGTCACTACATGTTGGCATATGGATTGATCTCTATCCATTGTTTCGTCTTAGGAGGGGAATGGGTGTCAAGCCCTCTTATGGATTTGGCTTCTTATTTGATTAAAAAATGGGCATAGATGATATTTTAAAAAAATATGATTTTGTTCCCATATGCACTACAATGACAATGATGTTAGTTCTTAGTTGTTGATACTTGTGGTGCAAAGGCCACATAGAAAAATACAAATTCACAACATTGGAATGAGCATGATGAAGAGGAAGAGGAGAAAATAGAGGAGCATATGTATGTAGTTTAGGAAGAGGGGCTGACTTAATATAAAGGAGGTGAATGAGGTGGAAGACAAGACAATGTAAGAGGAGGAAAGAGTATAGTGAAGAGGAAAAGGAAGGAGGAACGCGCAATGACAAAAGATGAAAGAGCAAGAGGAAGTAGTAGAGGAGGATAAATAAGAATTTAATGTTATATACATTGATATACACTACTCTTTCTATAATAGCTTGATTATCTATAGATTTCATCCCTATTTCCTAAAGTTGGGATGGATCTTCCTACTAGTATTAGTGTTTCCAACAAGACGATGTGCCTACCTACGTACTTCAAATATTTACCTAAAAAATAGGTAACCCCAAAGGATGGAACTACCTTTCATTTCTACTAATCTACCATACACATTTATGTTCAATAATATTAGATCATCCTGATCCAAGTCCATAAGGACAAAAATGCCTTCCATGTCAAACTAAGCTTTTTTTTTAAGGAGGACACAACTACCCAAAATATTTCCCTAGGTCGAAGAGTTGTAGGTGGGTTGCAGATCGGTTTTCATTTTCTAACTGAGCCCTACATGTTTTCCATCTAAAAAGTCATGTATATACTAAGGCCCATGATAAGATTAATATCTTAATCATGATATCCATATCCATAATAACTACATTAAAGGTATTAACAATCTACTTAGATTATGAGAATGTCCCAAACCCCTTGTCCAATGACATGGTTAACCATGACATGGGACTTTGGACCCTTTACAAAGTTGATTTCAACAACACCATCATGATCTTTGTGATGATGAAATTCTCTTGAAATTGGGTATGAAGCGTATTCTCAAGGTAAGCATGACATATCATGAGAAAAATGATGAAGAAAGAACCAATACACAAGAACTCAAATCATCAAATCAAGATCAATATTGCAAGGAAAGATTTTTGTGAACAATTCTTTTAATATATATTGAAAAAAGGAAGTAAATAAGTACCAATGCTTCAAGGAAAAGGTTTATGGTTCTATATTCTTCTTCTTATTGGATTTTAATTGGAAATAAAAGATTTTTGTCTGACAGGCATAGCAATGACTAGTGATTTTGGCAGGTCTGTGGGTTTACATATTCTACTTGAAAGGGTAAACAAGAATACATATTTGGAAACAATTTTGAAGGTCCAGGAAAAGATAATTATTGGGTGACCAGGACTCTCTCACTTGTAGGTCAAATTAACCTTTCTAAGTCTATCCTCATAGTCATGTCCTCTTATATCATGCAAATGACAACTACTTCTCTTCTGTAATCAATTGTGAAATAGTCTATTAAGTTATTTGGTTGTCATTTGTTGATCAAATGTAGTAATAAGAGTTATGGTACCCATCTCACGCATTAAATGTACCTTATAGGGGGAACCAAACAAATTATCTTTGAACAAGTTGTCAATCTAGCATATTGATGCAGATATTGGGGGTAAACATCAAATAGAGCGAGGGGATCTGGTCTTTGAAGATGAAACCTTTGTATAATGTTGGAACTTCCCATTGGGAAGAATTGGTTTTTAGGGAGTCATGGAGGGACAAGTAGTATATAGAACCAAACATCATACTTGAATGTCAAAGATACATATTGTTGGCCAGACAAAATGGGAGGAGTTGTCATCATGACCATTAGGTATAGAGAGTTGGGGAAGCATTAAAAATCAATAAACAGAGGTCTATGCCATTGAACCAAAAGGGTTTCCAATGTGAAAATGCTAATAGAGGAAAATGTGATAGTTATAAGTACAACCATCCCAATCCCATATACTAGTCTGACTCTTTATCTAATTTTAAGCTAATTCACATGTTTATAGCTGATAATATGAGGCAATTTAAGAACTTGAACTTCTCAAATTCTGATCTCCAGATCGTATTAAGTCTATTACACCCAATACAAATTTCGTAAAACATCCATAAGTCTTAATGCACCCTAATGTTTTCCTCTGTAAAGCCAAATATGAGGCATTCTACTTAGTAAGTATACACCTTCCATATGTGTGTTTTTATAGTAATCACAAGTAACTAGTAGGAAGTATCACTTGCACTACCCACTACAACACAACCATTAGTAGCATTGTTGCATCCACCTCTATTCTCCTATTTTCTTCTCAACCACCACCAACAACACCACCCACCACATCCTATCCACTACCCATCATTCAACATTCACTACCTGCACAACCCAGCCACGCTAATGATTCTATAGATTTGACAAGTTCAAGTATGTTATATTCACCTAGCTTTGTATTTAACTTTGGAGTTGCACATATGTTCCTATATACTGATGTGCTACCATGTTCACATCTCTCTATATGGATCTTTTCGGTCTTAACCATCTATCTAGCCCGCAACTTTATTAACAACTCTATGAGTATGAGTCATGTCCAGAATGTCCATTCCCAACTCCATAAACTGGTTTCATCTCATTTTTTACTCCTATCATACATCCCCATAAATAATCTTGTAAAAACATGTGGGCTTGACACTAAAATTCATAGTATTCTTAGATTATTGACAAAATAAAAAAAGATCTTGTTATGATTGCAATAAAAAAAATATTGAAAGAATACCTGAAGTATTTATGAGTAAATTTATTGAAGAGTGGAGTTGCCACATGATAAATCTGTTTCCTCTATTGGTTTCCCATTCCATGTCAATGTTGTTATTGCCTATAGACATCCATATGTAGCAAAAATCTAATAGTTAGTCAAACTTTTGGAACTTCAAACTTGAAGTACTAAATGCATTCTAGATTCCTGATAGAAGAATGAAGGTTTTGCATTCAAAATACAACATTCACTTATCACTCCAGAAGAGAAATGGGCATGTAAATGCAATGGTTGTAAAATGAGTGTTCGCGAGAAATGAACCCTACGCTTGATTACCTGTGGAGTTGACCATTCTCCATTTGGATGCAGATAGAAAACAATGACAACCAGCCCCACAACATGGACTGCTCCATTAATTCAATAAAATGGGGCAACAAATTGATCTATCATTAGGTAGATGAATTCTGGAAGTTGGATGTCAATTGGGTGCATCCAATATCCAATAGAGATTAAATATTAATAATAAGTGATATCACATCACCAACCAAGTGAATCAGCCACTTGGGAGATTCTAGTTGTAGCGGATTTGTTTTTTTGTGATCTAGACATTGGTCTAGTTACTTTGGAGAACTAAATAAGCCAGAATAAATTACTCTGGAAGACAAAAGGAAAGACAAGATAATTCATGGGTCCACACAAAAAACATGTCACCTAGGGGCATGTAGAACACATGTGGAGCTTAGCTAAACATCTTTGAATCCTTTTACACATGAAAATAACCCACATCCAAGGTAGTGTATCCTCTCTAGACCTCATCTAATCTTCCAACATGATACACCACATAAAATATTTAACAAAAACTCTTTGAAGCTTGTAGATATATATAGAAAATTGTACATTTATGATTAATAACATTGAATAGCATTATACTCCAAACATGAAACAACTCCTAGCGATAGGTCAATCATTTCAAGTATAATATCTTTTTTTATAATGTGATAGGTGGGTATAACCTCATACAAAATTGGAAACCCCTTTATTAATACTACCAAAGTACATCACACACCAAGGAGATAACATCAAGCCAATAAGGTAAAAGAACATGCAGGGTACATTATGTGAGTCTCATTTCTCGATATTAACCTTACACCACCATGTATAATGAAGTTACCAATTCTATAAGTGGAAAAGTGATAGGTGAGCATCAAATTAAAATCTAGGCATGGAAAGTATCTCCCCTAGGAGACAATGGACAAAATCACTAGATACGTGAGGCATATATTCTTAGTGTTGTGTAATTTTTGGTCTGGTTCAAGCATTCAATTGTAGAAAAGCTTCCACTATTATATATTGATTGTTTTTAATGTAAATTAGGTTGTCTAATTACCATGGTTAGAAATGCATCTTCTCTTCATAGAATCCATAATCTAGTCATACAGATTGTTGACAAGGGGTCTGCTACTGCTGCACCCAACTATGGGGAGGGAGTAGGAGGACAGAGAGACTATAATGTCATACTAAGACTATGATATGCAACTTTAGGGAGTCTATAAAAGATCTATAAACTGAGATAAATCTTAAGCAATTAACCAATTGTAGCTTCAAACTAACCTACATACATCAGGTAGTCGAGTTGGACCAAGAAGATCAGGAGCAATTGTTTGAACAACCTGTAACAGAATTCAAGCAAGGCCTCAGCAGGAATTGTTTGAATAACCTACAATAGAAATCAATAACTTGGACACCACACTACCTAATAGTCTAAAAAAAACCCGACACCACTACCTAACAGACTGGAAGAAACCCACTAAACAGAACTAACAACCAAAAAACTCACTTGGACACAAAGAACAAACAGGTAGGGGGCACCCAAAGAGCAACAACAAAGTAGAGAGGACCTAGGCTTGTGACCCAGTGGGGGGTAGGGAAGGTAGGGAACCCCACCACCACTCCACACCATGTCGGCACAGCTCTCCACCACAAGCAATAGCTTGAGGTGAATGAAGGTGGTCGAGGGAAGGAGCACTGCCAAAGGTCGAACCCCCGCTTGACTCCTCCCTGCAAACCTGACGAGGACGCCGATGCCATCCGCTAACCAAAAGGGTGAAAATAGAACACTTGACTACCCAGAAACCAAAAGGAAAAAAGGAAGGGGGGGAAGAGGGAAAGCACGCCCATCCTCCAGGGGAAGACAGCCATCACCAAGGCCTCCCACACTTCACCCACCACCAGCACTACACGAAAACGATGAGGCACTAGCTGCAGAAGAGGCGAGGAAGAAAGCACCACCCAAAGATAGCACCCGCCCGCAGAAGGCTCGGAACCAAAGCGACCTGGGTGTGGAGGAGAGGCCCAGGTGGAGAAAGGTAATGCCAGTCATCCGTCGGCCACCCCCTCCCCCGGGTGGTAAGAAGCTCGCTAAGGGGCTCAAAAAATCGCCAGAGAGGACACCTTAGGGTCGGCTTTGTGGGAATCGGGAGAATTGTCTAATTATTTACAATTAGCTATTGATCCACTTTTAATTTGGCAATTTCATATTTCCACTAATTAGATCTATAAATGCCTATATTATTTAGTCCTTTTCAGAAACTCTATAATAGGTGGTTTAGAGGCATTTTATTTAAAAATGCATGTAAATTGGATAGATAGTGGCCTTTTTTTAAAAAGCCACTAGAATAAATTCCATTAATGGGCATTTTTGTTGTAGTGGTAGTAGCAAATCTAATTTATGAGCTGACATATCTACCATGGCACATCCATAGGTACATTCTGGAGAACCCAGATACAGCGCCATCCCTGAGCCACAGGTCCACAGACGGAGTGTCTCTTTAGAGGTACATGACGATGTCACCGGCCCACCACCCCACCGTTGCACCAGGAGGTGAACGGATGATGACACATGTGCCTATGGCTTCTATGAGGTTCAGCATTAGCTGGACGAGATTCAATGTAAGTAGTAGCGACATGGCCACCAGCTTAACCATATGTACCTTATGCAGCATTCAAAGGATTCTTAGCATGTAGATTGTGGCCATTATGCCCCTAGTCGCCTGTCCTATGAGGAGTATGGGGCCCAGTAGGCCTACCCAGATCCCAACTCCCTTTATTGGGAAACTACTACTCCTCCTACCTACAGAACCCACCACCACACTGATCTTCTTCCCTCCACCCTGGTCTAAGGGTTTGCTCAAGACGAGCAAAATTCGAAGTCCGGGGTGGGCTGGGTGGTACGTGATCCACCCTCTTATCTTCCCTTTTAAGGAATTTCCTTCTATATTTTAAATTAATTGCATGTTCTTAGTTTTGTAAATGTTGGCCTTTACCTAGTCGGCCAAGTGTTGTATGTTGTATTCAAAAATGATTTAGGCAGATCTTTTTTTGCAAAAAATGTTTCAAAAATTCCACATTTTTGAAAATACCAAGTTCCCTATGACCTAAATTAGCAATATTCTTGGAAAAGATGGAAAGCCTTATAGTATCAATCAGAATCAAATGCAAACCTTTCTTATCTCTAGCATTAGATTAACTTATCAAATTTTCTCATATGATGCAGTTACACGATTTTTCTTATTGATGCAACAACACTCTAAAACAAGGGATTGCTATGAAAACATGGGGACAATGATCCACACGCCAACCCTTAAGTCTAGGGTGTCATGCTCCTTCTTCCTCCATTCTTCCATACCCCTCATATATATAATAGGGGTGTATCACCAAAAGATGCCAAAAAAAGAGCACACAAAAAAATTGTGGTCAATGTAACCACAAGTCCATAAATCATATCCCAAGTTGAATAGAGAAGGAATCCTTCTTCCGCACCCCACCTTTCCTCATCCCTGTAAAAAAAATCGAGTGTTGAAGCATAAGTAGGATAAATACCGTTCGTACAAAGTATGAGCTTGAAAGAGAAAGTTATGAAAAAAATTATAAGAAACAAAGAACTTTATATTTTGTGATTCTAGGAGATGGGTTGCTTGGCCATGAAAAGGATAGAAGATACTGCTAATTAAGACAGGATGAACATGTTGCTTTCATAAATCTAGATTATTTTGAGATTTTATTTGCTTGAGGATAAACAAAAGCTTAAGTATGTGGTATTTTGACGCATGCTATTTCCGTATCCTTTTTGCACAACATTTAAGTCTTATCACACGGAATTTCTTATTATTATCCATTGAAAATGAACAAAATGTTATATACCTCCTTCTATTGCAATTAAGTTATGTTCTCATCAAAACTGTTCAATTCTTGTAGATTTGGGTCATGAGATGATCGGCTGGCTATCCAACCGAGTGTTTCAGACTCCAGATGGTCGACTCATTCATTCCACATGTTCGTATCAACACTCACTAAACCAACAAGATTGATTTTTAAGGTCGGGCGTCTCACTCATTAGACGTTTGGTTGAAGTGTCTCGATGGTCAGCTCGGGTATCCCAGACACCCAGTTGACACTACCCTCATCTGCCACCACCTTATTCAAACATACAAATAATGGTGTGCTATTCAAACGTTAAATGTCCGGTTAGGACTCCAATTGGGAGTTTTCCCACTCCATTCGAGCGGGTCAAAAGGGTGTCGCCACTCAAAGTTAGGGTTGTTGGTTTGCTTTCTTAACTCCCGCTCTTTCCAGACGCCAACCGGTCGGTTGGCATCTCGAATCCAGTTCAAAATAGTAGTCGTCAGCCCTCTTTTACCCTAAACCTAAATGTAAACCCCTCCTTCTCCTATAAAAGGAGGGGCACTTCCCCATCACAAGGCATTACCTTTTTTATGAAGAAATTCTGAGCGATCGTTCCTCTTGTATTTTTGCATTCAAAAATTAGCAATAAAGTTTTGTTCATTCTTAAAGTTAAGTTCCTTTAGATTGCTCTTCGATCTTCCTTTACTTTTGATTTCTTGTTAGATTTAGATCTCCTTCTCCCCCTTCTATAACTATGGAGCAAGGGACTTAGGATTCAGCCATTTAATAGTCTATAGCCTAAGAATTGAATTCCTTTCTAAGTCTAGACTATGGCTAGAATACTTTCTCCCTCCGCCTTCCTCTACTTCACAATCATGAGTGAGTAATCTCTCTATCGAGGCAAGGGGAATAGCCCCTTAAGTGTGGTTTTTGAATCAAACTAATTTTTTAAAATGACTCCTTATAGATGGCTTTTTGGTTTATAAAATCGTTGGTCTATCAAAGTGATTACTCGATTACATCATATGTTAATCCCAGTGGAAATGACCATGGAAATTGGGATTTAGAATTATAAAACCAAAGCGCATATAGATTTTGAAATGACCATGGATTTATCTCTTTTCGGATGATGAACTAAAAAACATGAGCACCAGGACCAATGGGCTCATGTGGAGTTCATCTTTTGTGGATTTTACATGATTCACATGCCTTCGTCTATTTTTTCATTTAAAACATTTAGTTTGTTCTCACCTTGACTAAGGTGGTGAAAGCCCCTAAAGCCTCAATATTCCCTTGATCTGAAATTCAACCGTTCCTTAACGTCATTTGTTTTGTTCTTCTAAAATCTAGTCTTTCCATTCTTATTGTGCTAACAATCTCTTCGTTTTTGTGCTAGTGTAATTTTACTTCCTTGCTTAGTATAATATTTACTTTTGCATTGTAATTCTTGTTCTAGCATAAACTTTCAAACTCAAATCTGAATTCTTTTTCATGTTCCCTAAATAAAAATACCAAAAAGAAATAAAAGTTGAAACAAAAATCAGTTGGGATTAGAGTCTACCATCTTAAGAGTGTTGTCCTGTGGGATCGACCCTTCTATACTAGCCTTAATCGGATAGTAAAAAAAAGGTTAAACTCTAGGATTAATATCTTAGTGATTGGTGTGTGAAACGACATGCATCAAATACACAAAACTCATCTATGGGTTCAGTCAGAACTATAACTAGAGAGGAGATAGAAAATCAATCGATAGTGGCATGTATACATCCTGATGGGGTTGCACTTAATCATCAGTTACCATGTCATGATCATTCTACATCGTTGTCTCAAGAATAGTACAAATATCATCATCATCATCATCAATCATGAATGTGGACTGCTCTATATTTCTTGGGGAGCTCTTTAAATTGACACTCAAGTGGTGTGACTAACTGGGAGAGTTGTGATGTTAGTTGAGACAATTTTACTACAATTCTTTTGCTCTAGGATTCTCTATCAACTAACATTGCTTGTTCATTTTCTAGTATCGCTTGTCAGTATGCTAACATATTCTTGAGGTAATCCATCCTTTCATCTCTTCTAGGTGGATAATCATCTTCATAGCACAACTCCTCATTACACTCCCTAAAAATTGTTTATCAAAAGTCGCTTCATACCTTTCATAGGAGTCTAACAATATGCTAGATGTTGAGACTCTAATTGGCTTCTTTGGCTTGTTGATTCAATTAATGGAAGCCCTTATGCTCTTTTTTGATCCTAGTATTTTACTTGGTGATGATCTAAAACATCAATACTTTAGCTTTTAAAGTACTTTCTTGGCAGCCTCACATATCATGAGTGAAGGAGCCACATATTCCACAATTTATGATTTGTAGACTTGGACCACTTCAATTAAAATTCATGCATGAAAATAGATAGTTTGGACGTCATGATCAAGAGAAAAATTGTTTCAATGGATGAAGATATAGATCTTTCTCTTTACAAAAGAATTTAAGGAAATAAATCTAAGTTAAAAGAAATTGTGGAAGTAAAATAAAAATTAAAAAAACAAACTAAAAATTGAAAAACCAAAGTAAGGAGTTAAACAAAATTAGAAGTTACATATAAATTACAAATAGATATGAAAAACTAAATACTATGAAACCAAAATAAAATTAAAAAAACAAATACAAAGTGAAAAATGCTACCTTTAACTTAATAGACTGAAAATATAAAATGTTATGTTGTCCCCTGCAATGCTACTAAAATTTGATGTGATAGATTATTGCACAATAAATTCACTTAGTGAAAAGTAACCAAATTTATTACCTAAACCAATTACAAAAATCACCACCTACAAGTAGACGGGCTTTATTGTAGTACAGTTAAAGATCAAACTCAAAGGATAACTTATTAATAATTCTTTAGATCTTTAGCTTAATTAAGAAAAAATAATAAATGAGGATGATTGTTTGAAGAATGCATGATTACCTAAATTAATTAGCAAGAAATCTAAATTAAACTAAGTAACAAATGATTATACATTGTGATAAAATTACCAGGATAACAGGATTCATTGCCATTGTCTCCATAACTATTCTAAACATTGCATCATTCATCCATATTAATATTTAATTGGGACCAAGGGATTACATGTACTTTCAAAATATGAAACCCACATGAACTAATCCTCCTTAGCTGGTCTCATTACCTACGAATCTTTAATATGTCTCCCCAGGGAATTCCATTTTGTATTCATATTCAGTGTTCAACAATATCATTTGATGATTTTATCCCATATTTCAAGGTTTCTACATAGGATTATAAAAACCATACAAGATAGATGGTCACAATTTAACATAAGCAGTAAACAATCAATTATCAATCTATATGTTCACATAAATAATAATTAACTATATATAAACAGAGCACGGATAGTGGGGCTAATCCCCATGTCTCAATAATAGATATACTCTCTAGTCATGTTTGTGATACAACACAAAAGATAGAAGAATCTCATGGAGAAAATCCTATCTTAGAGGAGAAGCGCAGTGGTCTGCTCACAACTCCCCAAATGATGGTTGCAATCTTCAGTCACATCCACAGGTGGAGCATATATTGTCTACTACCATATTTGGATCTCCTTGATGAAGGCTATAGTTGTGTATGAGAGATAATAGGTTGTGAACCCTTTCCTTAAAAGTATCCCAAGTGCTTTTGTACCAAACCAAAAAATAATGTATACATTCAAATTAATCTAATAGTTGTCAATAGTTTACTGTAGATTTCCCTCGTAGGAGTTTAGGACAATTAAAGGATCAATATCCCTACTCAAACTAGTTATTAAATATTTTTTATGTACATGAACAAATTATCTTCCCAATCCAACTTGAATCGCTTAATATCTGACATTGGATGTGGAATCTAGAGCTATTTTAGTGTTTGGGTATACTTTATGCAAAGTTACAGTGATTTGTGCTAGAATCCTCAACTGGCTGGCCCACCTTGTTGGTTAGACGACCAGCATGTAATATCATATATACTTTTATAGATGATTGAATTTCTCCATCCAGTGGCTTTTAAATCATCCAATTCTAAGTTTAGCAAATTGTATGGCCATGTGAGTGACCATCTATACTTTGAGGATCCTCACTTCAATTATCAAAGTTGGGGAGTGAGGATATGCAATCTTTAATCATTATCTTAGAATTTTCATGGAGGGATAATTTCTTCTCTCCAATTCTTGCATCAACCTACAAATTAAAACAACAAAAATATACTAAATACCAAAAAATTGCATAAATTGTTTAAAATATAAAATAAGTAAAATATGGAATAGAATGTAAATAAAATATACAAAAATAAATCTATAATGTAACTAAAAACATGATGAATAGACATCTGTTAGTAAGCACCGACTAATTGACTAGGGGAGGAAGATAGGGCTATAAATGGGTATGGGTAGACCCATCGACTTGCAAATCTGGACCCTTTAGAAACATGTCATGGGTCTAAATTTCCGTACCTGCATATCTGTGGACCTGCATACCCTTGGACTTGCATATATGCGGGTCCACTAATGGGTATGCTTGGACCCAAACCTGCTAGACCCGTATACCCTCTATATGTAAATAACTATGTAAATAATATGTTATTTATATCATACTACCTATTGTACATAAATAACTATGTAAATAATATGTTATTTATATCATACTTTACTTGTCCAACTAATATAATACTTGGTATTATATTATACTAGAATTTTAATAAGGTTGAGACTAGTCATCTAATAGAGAACTAAATATTTTAATTGTAATCATGAACAACATATCTAAACTTAAAATCAAATAATAGCATTATATGCTACATAACTAAAACACTATGACAATGACTACAAACACGTAAATAATTAACTGAGTTAATTTTCAATATACAATGTATTACATTATTTAATAGAACTACATCAAGTTAACATCCTACATGACAACAATATTTCATTGTATTAAAATATATAGAACATATTTGTAAATTTTCTTACCTATACAAATGATTTTACATAGAGAATCCCTTACCCAAATACCCATGCCGCATAACCACTATTATTATAGGAACGGGTATGGTGTGGGTCTAGATTTTTATAATGTGGGTGTAGAACTGGAATCGGACATGTTAAATTAAATGGGGTATGAGTATGGGTATGGATAGACCCACACCATACAGGCACCATTTATACCCCTAGTCGAAGAAGGAAAAGGTGATATATTAGACCAAAAAAAGGATGGAAAGATATTACAGACAATATCATGTGCTGTGTCGAAGGAGATTCTATAGGAACAAAGTCAATCTCTCACAATATATGATCTTAAAGTTCTAGAGTGTGTATCTAAAAGGAAACATAAGCAAAGTTGTAGATATCATGACAAGATTTGATGCCTAATAACTTGAGATTCATAGAAAGTATAGCCAAGAACCATTATAGATCACAAAATCATGGGTGATCCCCAACCAATGCATGTCATACATCGATGTAGCACATGATCAAAATCATCCACCACAGAAGTAATTGAATTTTTCGGTATAGTTTGAAGACTAAACAAAATCTTCAACACCCAACACATGACCAGACTGTGGATCCTAAATCAAGGTCAAGTGATCCATCATGGAAAAAGTTTATCCACACATTCTAGAGAAGATCCCTGGGAAAAAATGGGTATGTGGAAACTGGGCCAACTAAAATATCCCCTCCATGGTAAGGATGAAATATCTCAGTAGGAAACATGTCCAACTTTGGGTCACACCTTGGGTCAACATAACCAAAACAATTGCCTTTCTAATGTTGAGGTGAAGGGCAAGGTCTGGACCACTTCCTTGGTTAAAAGATAAATCTTTAGAAATCTCTTCAATGTCACTAATGAGGGTGCCATAATAAATATATAACGCAAGAAGTTTGATTCATCCTTCAGCTATAAACTAAGATGATGGTGGATCATCTTGTTGAACACTAGCTACAAAGAAAAGAGGTTCACTCTAATCCATGTAGAGTGGAGTCATGGATCTATAGCAAAATTACACCCAAAATAATATAGAAGGACAGTACAGTTGAACTTCTTGAAATATGGTGGATCTATCGACCATGTTGAAGGCAAAGTGAGTGACATCATGTAGAATAGATTCTACACCCCCCCAAATACCAATACCAAACGGATGATTCATAAGATATGAGACTACAATTGATAAGACACACTTTGTTACAACCATGCAGACAATGTCGCACCAAATTCTTCCCACAGTGATATTCCAAATGACATTGTCTAGCTTGAGTAGAGGAGTCAAAGGAGCACTAACAGTATAGGGTGATAGGTAGATAGGACAAAGACTGGAAAGCTAAAGTTTGACTACAGTTGAGACTGTAGTCAAAAACCCATCTTTAACTGATGTTGTTGCCTCGTGCATAGCATCAAGAAGGTGTTGTGTGTGAAGGTCATCATGTGCACAAGTGGTCTCTTTCTAGAATGATAATATAGAAACTTCAACTAAAACACAAGAGGACATAAAGGGATGGGAAGAGATATCAGATGGAATTTGCACCATAACTATAGGAAATTGAGGATGCTTTTCTTCAAGGTCCAGGAAAGTAGTAGTGTTGGATGGGAAAATGCCACTAGAGGAGAGAACACAAATGAAAATAGAAAATTGGTCATTCTTGGTCTTAGACTTGGATCGAGAAACTATGGCTTCAAAAGAAAGTTTTGTAACATCATAAAATATTGAGACAAACAAAACATATAATTTTTCATCAATTGAGAACCCTAACTTCAAATTTTCAAGCCTGAATCTACCCTATATTAAATTTTTAGATTGATCAAGTCTAGTTGTTCCTAATAAGTTTACAAATATATTAAGTACATAATATGTGGTCATAATTGGATCTAATAAAGATTTGAGTAACTAAGATACATTTTAAACCCCTTTTCCACATGGTTTGAATAATAATTGGGTTTCTATAATTTATTGACACAATTGTAGCCCTAAATGATAATGACATGAACATTAAACTAAAATTTACCCATTCAGTTTGCATATATTGGTTGGTTAAGATTTATGAGAGTTTATTACAATAATCATTGGTTTTCTTTGAAATATGAGCCCCTAATTGTTTTTGGTTAACTCTAGAGGTTTAAATAGGGGTTTAACTTAAAAATGAAAACAAAAATGTTTTTGGTTTCCAAAACTAGAAACTAACTGAATTCTCAATTTTCTCAAGGTCAAAATTGGTAACATATGATTTTTGGTCTCTGTTGGATAATCATAGGACCACCAATTGAAGTGGGAAAAATGAATAAAAACCATATATATGATCCATATTTACATTGTAACCTAGATCTTGATATGAGTATGTTTCACATGACCCTTTACAAGAATCCCCCTCTAGATTGAACTCTCTCGGCTGACTTTCCTGGTTCCATGGACTTTGCACAGTCCACATATATGTGAAAATCATTCATCCTTTCAATCTCACTCTCCCTAAAAACCCTTGATCAAGATCTTTTAGGTTCCCATCACTCTCTTACTCAAATGATACTGACCCTACTAGTTTCAGCCTACAAGGAAGTATATTGAACTCCACCACCATCACTGACCATGGTTAAGCTCATATCTAGTCCTTGGATCTCTGAGATAGTTGTGGGATATTGGGATGCCTCTAGGATGGAATCAAAAAGCGTGAGGTAGAATCGCATTTACCATGAATATCATTTTGATTCTTGGTGCTCGATCAGTTTACCACCACGGAATCCTTGATTGATATGTTCCATCTTGAGCGTGTGAATTGTCCCCAGTCTTCTATCAAAGGTAGTGTGGTCTTTTGGGCAAGATGTCAAGATAACTTTGTTGTCCTTTTTCTTTGCTCTAGATGTTTCTTTAACGTCAGCAAATGATTCCAGTCTTTATGGCGTCGTTTTCTTCAAAGTTCATCATTTTTTTATTCTACATATTTGAGGCTCCCTCTGGTTCCTGATCACCATATTGGATGATAAAGAGCATGATGAAGGTGGGAGAGGAAAGAACTTAATGGGGATATGTTATACGAGCTTGGTTGCACCTAGTTTCATCATCGAGTTTTGATTTGTCACTACATCTTTTGGTTTGGTTTCATGAGTTCCCTCTACCAGGAAGCTTTGGACCTCCCGCATTCTTTGGTTTTTGTAGGGATAATGTTTTCATGAGTCTACAGCTAGTCATCTCTCTAGACATAGGGGAGGGTTAAGTATTCAGTGCTCTCATTGCGTGGTTGACTGGATAGGAGGAAGTTGGTCAGTAGTTGTTTGACGGTTTGTCCCTAAGCTTCTGTTTTGATCCTCACGTGGGTATGGGTATAAATGAAATTTTAATTTATTTTTGTCTACTTCCATTTAGGGTTCCAGTTAGGTATACCCATGTTAGCTGTTTGTGCCTTATTGGGCCAACTCAGCACGGTCGTGCCCAATTGTTGATTTTGTAATCCACGTAGCTTTTTGGTGATTTAGTATTTGCCCTAAATTCAAAAAATGTAGAAAATTCATCTAATATCAGATACTTGCATATAAATAGTCATTGGAAAGATAATAAATGAGGAATAGTAGTAAACTACATTATAAGGCTGTTTTGACTCATAATTTCCCTGATTATTTAAAGAACAGCGAGATCCTAGAAATCAAGTAAGTATTAATCATTAATGGATATAAAATGTTTTAAACATGGTAATTAGGGTTTTTTAACCACCAAGTACTTGATTAGGGTTTCTTCAATCTAAGAAGAGAAACTAGGATCTTCTCTAAGAGAAAGATAAGTGGTCAATGCACTTTGAACATAATTGTTGCTTGATTTTAAATATTCATGTACAATGAATGCTATAAATGTATATATACTATTTAAATTGAAAGGAATGGATTTATAATGAATTGAATGTCATGTCTATTGTCAATAGTTATTATATCATCTTTAATGAAGATAAAAAAAAGTTACAATTAATATCTAAAAATAAATTATGAGTTTCTAAAAGAAAGATAATAATAAAAGATAACTTATATGAGATCCTCACTAAGAGGATCCTCGGAGCAAAACTAAGAGGCACTTTGGTGCATATGAGAAGAGGCACTTTGTTGCAACTCAAGAGGCAATTTGGTGCATAAGATAGGAGACATTTATGTGCAAACTTGAGGATTCTTATATAGGTCAATATAAAAGAAATAATCTAAAAGAAATTGTGTCTCTTTTATAATGTTTAATGTATACATTGGATAATGATAACCAGATTGATAACATCGAGGATATAGCTTTGTGCCCTGATATACAATCTTTTGTGCTATTTGCTGATAAGATAGGAATAACTTTTGACAATGAGACTATATCCCACAATGCCTTAGATGATATAGTAAAATTTATGCACTGGAGAAATCATAGAAAAATCCATGACACCTACACCACACTATATAACCTCCATCTTAATTGATCATCAACATGCTAGCTCCTGACATACACACTCACACTAGATGAAGATCACATCCTGGAATGTCTGCAGTGCCTCTAGTTATTACAGAGGAAAGAAATCAAGAGACACATTTACAAAAATAATATTAGTATTATCACCATTCAGGAAACAAAAACCATCCTCACACCATTTTCCTTGAAAACCATAGGAGCAAAACACATCATCTCCTTGTATCACATTCCCCCAGCGGGATTTAAAGGGTGTTTAGCCATAGGCATCAACAAAAACCATTTCACCATCACACATTAACTCTGAAACACTCCACTACACTTCGTATAGCATTTCATTGGGGTTTATGGTGAAGCTAGCTCAAACAAAATTGACTACATTGAAGAAATGAAGCACATCTTCCATATACATGCTAGTAAACCATGGATTCTGGGAGGATACTTCAACCTCATTACCAAATCATCTGATAGAATTCACCATTTGCATCAAATCGCCCACATGCACACTGTTGATAAAACCTTCAACCAGCTTCTTACCCAATACAACCTCATTGACATTCCTCCGGCCACTGCATAATTCACCTGGAATCGAAACCAATCTTGGGCCAGGATCAACCACTTCATTTTCTCAACACACTGGGAAGATAGATACCCCCACTCCTATGTTTCCATCACTCATAGACTCATTTCATATCATTTCCCCAATACCATCGATACAAACCATTTCACACTGAAAACTTCTGGCCCTCAATCCCAACTGTTTGGAACTATGTTAACAAACATGGGCCACATATTATGCCAACACACTAGAACCAGGTTACCATATTCACAACAACATTAAGAGAATCAGGACTGTACTTAAATCTTGGCGGAAATAGAAATTCAAAAATATCAAAGTTAAACTGACTGACTTATAACAACAACATCTCTTCATGGAAAATGACCCTAAACTTGATCTTTCCCTCACACTTACTATCAAAGTAGAGATTGAACACATTCATACCTGCATTTAGACTATATGGAAACAGCGTGCTAAGATCAAATGGGGCACTAAGGGAGACAAAAACACAAATTTTTCCATGAAACCTACAACAACAATTCTTGCAAAAAATCATCCCTAGACTTTACATTAACGGTAGCATCACATAAAATAAGCACGTGATGACAAATCACATGGTAAAACATTTTGAGCACATTTTCAACACTGGACACAAACCATCCTTCCTCAATTCCATTGACTATAAATACATTTCCAATAGAACTATCACATATCCTAACATCACCATTAGAGACTTTATCATTGAGGAACTTGATGATGCCATAAACTCACTTGGTAGAAACAAATCACCTGGACTGGATGGCCTCAATACTAAATTCTATCTTGCCAATTGGAACCAAAGGAGACTTTATGAAACTTTTGATACCCTTCCAAGAGAACACAAATGTCCACAAACACATTTAAACCCTCAACCATGAAAACATATCTCTCATCATAAAGGTGAAGCACCCAAACCAAAGCACACAATTCTAACCCATTAGTCTTATCAATACATCATACAAAATTATTGCAAAAATCCTCAATAATCACATCAAACCACAGCTCGAAGAAATCATAACCCACAACCAAAATGCCTTTCTTAAGCATCGTAGCATCCATGATGCTTTCATCATGGTCAGTGAAACCCTTCACTTGTGCTACAAGAACAAAACTCCTATCATTGATATTAAGTTGGATTTTGAGAAAGTCTTTGACTACAGAAACTGGAACTGCCTTCTCCATACTATGTCTGGATTGGGTTTCCAAAAAATTGAATAACTAGATACATGCTTGTATTTCCACCAACCACTTCTCTATCATCATCAACGGTTCACCCTTTTAACATTTCCACAACACAAATGGCCTTACACAAGGAGAGCCACTTTCCCCTTATATTTTCATCATTGTCACTTCCATCCTTACTAATATGATCAAATTGGGAACCACACATGGTCTTATAGCATCACCTACAGAATGCTACAAGAACATCATCCAATTTGTAAATGATAGTATGATCCTTGTCAAAACAAAAAACAACATTATTATCAACACTATTCGTATCATTGGCCTCTTCTCTTACATATTCAGACTCAAGATAAACCTTTCAAAATCCTCCATCATTGGAGTACATAGTCCTCCTGATGTTGTAAACATATATAGATCTCTTCTCCAATGTCATATTGAATATTTCTCAGTCATGTATCTCATCCTACCTATCTCTCCCCATCTATCCACACACAATCTTTGGGCCCCAATGATAGATAAAATCAAACACAAACTTCATTCATGGACCAACCACTTCCTCAACCTTGTAGTCTGTTTCACCCTCCTTAACACTGTTATCACACCCATAACCACGCATTACCTCAGTTTCATCCCCCTACCTAGCAAAATCTCAAATATGGACTCCATCATAAGTCAGTTTCTATGGAACCATTAAAACAAAGATCACAAGAGGAAAAAATACATTTGGTTAACTAGAATACCATTCAGGCTCCTATTGAATTCAGAGGATGGGGTATTATTAACATCAAGAGCCATGCATTATGCCTCGTTACCGAGATCATCAATACACTCACAACCAAATCTGATAAAATCTGGAAGCCCCTCATCCTTGATAAATGCTACAATTGTACCACTCCTTGGCAAAACACTAGAAAACACACATCTTCACCACTTTGGAGGTACATCAACAAACATTTAGAAACCATCACAAACTTGATTTGCTCCCCCCACACATCCACAAATATCAACTTTTGGAGTGACCCATGGAATCATAACAACACAATAAAAAACCTAAAATGTCACTTCCATATACCACCATCTATGAAAAATATTAACACTGCCAGAGCTCTACAACTTATTATGAGCAATCAAAAAAGTCTCTCAAAGAATTTACTCAACAACAACCTTAGCCCGGAAACCATTGTAGACATCATTTGGAATCTAGAATACAACATAGACAATACTATCTCATGGAAATGGGGGCCTAAATACACACCAAAAAAGTCTTATCAACATCTTACTTATAGAAAAAACATTTATATTATGACTAATATCTAGAAAATGAAATGGCTGCAAAAATATAAAATCTTCTTCTGGCTCGTGTCAAACTATAAGATCCCCATTGACCACCTTATCAAAACAAGAGGCTTTCATGGACCAACTAGATGTTATCTAGTGTCATTATGCATAAGAAGCTGCACAACACCTCTTCACCAGTTTCCCTTTCTCACTACACATCCTCCACAAATACTTCCCACCTAACACTATCACAGAAAACATACTTTTGCCAAACCACATCAAACACACACTATCTCATCACCCAAACCACTCTGCAGAAGACATTATTATAAACACCCTCTGACACATTTGGTTAGAAAGAAACCAGAGAAAATACCAAAATAATAGTCATCATCTTCACACATACAGACTGACATTGAACATTCCTTATACATTAACTTTCATTGCAGGACTGACTTCCACATCAACACAGGTGATGGGCATAGATGAAGATCAGGTGAACATTTTTGGACATCATAATGGTGAAGGATGCTACACTTGGAAGGACGTCATAGTGGATGACATTGGTTTCTGAAAGTAGACCACCAGCATCAACATTAGAGAAGGGATCTACTTCCATTTATTTCCATTTGCATGTTGAGGCTCGTTGTTAAGGGGTGACTCCCCCAAGAACATTGCTACTCTAGCTTTCCCTTACTTTCAGTTATCATCATCAGACCATGGAACATATCCTAGGATGTGTTATCCATGATGAAACATCTTGTTATCCCATGTTTACAGGCATTTTGTTTGTAAACATTTTTATTAATGCATGGAACAACTTAGTAAAAAAACAATGTTTGATGTTTAAAGTTTACTTATAATTTACGTGTTTTCTTTAAGATATAATATTTTAAAATACAGTTACCAATTCATTTGATGTATGGTTGGGGGCGTGTTTCCTATATGTAAGGGGCAAGCCTAGAGGAGTGAAGCTATCTAGTGTGAGAGGACTAAGCTCAAGGATCTTCAAGAAGGAAGGACTTGGTAGGGTGCTAAATATAATAGAATGATCCCTTTAGATTTTCTTTCAAGTTATGAGTAGCTAGTAATATTTTTCAAGTGCGAATTTCATGTTATAACATTCAGATATGAGAATTTAAAATTGTATCTTATGTTGGTTTAATAAAATATATTCTAATGCAATGATTATCATATTTTGACATCCCCCTTGAGAATTATGCTTCTGCTCAATAATTGATATGTTTTAAAAAAAAGGGTGTCACAAGTTTAATGGACAAAAGGATGTTTTGGGTTAGCATCCTAAAGATAATCTACTGAGTATCAATAGGGATCAAATTTCAAGTCACTAAGGCCTTAAGGATCATAAATTGTTGGAGTGAGGCGCACTTCCAAGAAGAGCGTTCTTGAGTAGACTTTGGGGTGGAGCCGTAGAGGAACATGTGGGAGCTGTAAAAGACAGACCCAAGTGTTGATGGATGAGGGACACAAATCCACTTGGTGCATGGGGACACGCATGGAACATGTGATAGATAATTCTGCAAGAAGTTCACTTAGTGAAAATTCCTCAATTTTTTTACCAAAACTAAGCACAATAATCACCACCCCTAAGCAGACGAGTCTTATTATTTGTATAGTTAAATCATACCCAAAGGACAACTTATTAAGAACTATTTATATCTTTAGTGTACTTAACAAAATCTGACAAATAAGGAAGGTTGTTTGAATAATTCTTGATTACCTAAATTAATTAGAAAGAAAAATAAATTGAACTAAGCAACAAATGATTTTTACACTACGATAAAACTATTGGGATGAAAGGATTCATTGCCACTACCTACATAATTATATTAAACATTGCATCATTCATCATCATCATAATCATCATCTAAGCCTCAGTCCCAGCTATGCTGGGGTCGGCTACATGGATTCTTTGTTTCCATTTAGCTCTATCATGGGCCATATTCTGGTTGAGATGTAGAGATTCAAAATCTCTCTTTATAATCTCATCCCATGTTGATTTAGGTCTTCCTCTTCTTCTATTTATTGTGCTTGACTCAATAGCACTGCTTCATATAGGTGCATTAGTCAGTTTGCGTTGCACATGTCTGTACCATCTGAGTTGGCCCTCGCGCAACTTGTCCTAAATGCTCGCCACCCCTACTTTATTCCTAATATAATCATTTCTCAAGCGATCTTTTCTCATCTTTCCACACATCCATCTCAGCATATGCATTTCAACCGCGTTCATCTTGTTGAGACCTTGTTTCTTCACCACCCAAAATTCACTCCCATAGAGCATGGTTGGCCGTATAGTTGTTCCATAAAACTTTCTTTTTAACCTAAGAGGGATCTTTCGATCACATAATACTCTAGTTTTTCTCCTCCATTTCAACCATCCTGTAGTGATCCTGTGACAAATTTCATTTTGGACATCCCCATCTATTTGAATAATATAACCCAAGTAACAAAATTTATCACATTTTGGTATATCTACTCTGTCCAACACGACTCCATCATTCACATTGTGGAATTGGCTGAAATTGCAATGCATATACTCAGTTTTTCTCCCGGTAATCATCAATCCATTTGATTCCAATGCCTCTCTCCACCGTTCAACTTCATCATTAATCCATCTTTAGTTTTTTTAATCAAAACAATATCATCAGTAAATAACATACACCAAGGAATATCATCTTGAACATTCTTTGTCAGCTCATCCATAAAATGAATGAATACATATGGGCTGAGTGTGGATCCTTGGTGTACCCCAACTGTGATAGGAAAAGTTAGTGTCTCTCCTCCAGGATTCTTCACACTTGTAGTAGAGCTATCATACATGTCTTTGATAATTCGATAGCTCGTGGTAAAGACAAGATACACTTTGACCATAAAAAATCCGTACTCAAGAAATATTTTCTTCTGAGTACGGATTTTTGTTGGTGAAAATATTGGATAGGCACACCCTTTTTCTTCAAAACCATCCACAACACTTCTCTGGGTACTCGATCATAAGGATTTTCCAAATCAATAAACACCATATGGAGATCTCTTTTTCTTTCTCTATATTTTTTCATAAGCCTCTTTATCAGAAAAATATCATATGTTGTTGATCCTATAGGCATGAAACCAAATTAGTTGTTTGATATTTGCATTTTAGATCTAAGCCTCTACTCAAGAATCTAAAGCTTCATTGTGTGACTCATTAAATTGATACCTCTGTAGTTTGTGCAGCTATGAACATCACCTTTGTTCCTGTAGATGGGGACTATAGTACTATTTCTCCACTCATTCAGCATTTCTAGTCTTTGTGATCTTGTTAAAGAGCTTTATTAACCACATATCTCATTCATCCCCCATACTCTTCCATACATCAATCGGAATATCATCTGGTCCACATGCCTTTTTCATTTTCATCTTCTTTAAAGCATTCTTGACCTCTAATGGTGAAACTCATCGTGTGTAAATGATATCTCTTGTGTTCATGTCACACAAGTCTCTAACATTATTTGTAGTATCTCCATTGAAAAGCTTATGGAAGTAATTTCTTCACTTGTTCTTGATATCATCGTCCTTCACCAACATCGTGCCATCTTCATTCTTGATGCATTTTACTTGACTCAAGTCTCTTCCTTTCCTTTCTCTTATAGGAGCCATTTTATATATATCTTTTTCTCCTTCTCTTATGTCTAGCTTCTTATAAATATCATCAAAGTATCTAGACCTTGCCTCCTAAACAACCTTTTTAGCTTCTGTCTTTGCTTGCTTATATCTTTGGAACATTGCATCATCTCAAGATTTGGGCAAGCTCCTATATATCTCCCTTTTCAGTTTAATAGCCTTTTTTACTTCATCATTCCACCACCAAGTCTCTTTCTGTGGAGGCTCACAACCTTTGGACTCCCCCAAAACCTCTTTGGAAAAAAAATTATGCATGTGCTCATGTTATGCCACATAGTGTTAACATTAGACTCTAAGTTCCAAGTTCCTTCCTTGTTGAGCTTATCATGAAAATTCAAATTCTTTTCTCCTTTAAGATTCCACCACTTGATCATGCTATCTTGGTTTCTATTATACTTGCCTTTATTTATCTTCATGTTAATATCCAAAACCACCAACCTATGTTGGGTGGTGAGTTCTTCTCCATGAATCACTTTACAATCCTTGCATATGTTCCAATACACCCACCTCGTAAGGAGATAATTAATTTGGCTATAATTTTGTGCACTCTTGAAAGTAATCTTATGAGATTCTCTTTTCTTAAAATGTGTATTCACCAAAATCGTATCATATGCAACTATAAAATCTAAAATCTTGTCTCCTAAATTTTTGTTGTCATATCCAATGCCATCATGAACTCTCTCGTATCCAGCATTGATGCTCCCCAATTGAACATTTAAATCACTCCCAATAATAATCTTCTCCTATGTTGGTATTCCCTGCATCAATTCATTCATGTCATTCAAAATATCCTTCTTTTCCTCCTTGCTAAGGCTAATTTGGGGGCATAAGCGCTAATAATTTTAAAAATATTTCCCCAAGAACAACCTTGATAGTGATGATTCTATTGCCCATCCTTGTGATCTTTACAACATCGTCCTTCAACATCTTATCAACAATAATACCCATGCTATTTCTATGTTTATCAATGCATATATACCATATTTTTTATCATATGTCTCCAATCTCTCTACAATGTTCCCATGTCCACTTGCTTTCCTGCAAGCAAGCTATATTGACTTTTTTCTCATCATGGTATCCACTATCTCCACAGATTTCCCTGTCAGAGATCCAATATTCCAAGATCCAACTCTAATCCTTTTTTATTGAACTTGCTTCTTTACCTGCCTTCTTTAGAAATATTGTCCTTGCAAAATTTTTACTACATCCGGACAATGATGCAGCGGGACTAGCTTCCTTACCCATATTCGTCCAAGATGTGGGAACCCTTACACATATTTTTCTACATCCGAGCGATGATGTAGCAGGACTAGCTTCTTTACCCACACTCGTCCAAGATGTAGAAACCCTTATCTATCCTTCAAGACAACCAGGCTTTGTTGTGTCAAAACCCCTTGTATATTTATCACTGCACTCGGGTGTCGATGCAACGCGTCTCTAGGTAGAGACTCTCCAATGAAATTTTTTAAGGATCCATGTCATAGAAAGAGTGACAAAGTTTTTATGGATAGAAGTCAACCTACCATCAACCCTCCTCCTTTACCCAGGATTGGGACCAGCTATATTTGCACAAAATGTACAAAAACATAGGCAGAGTTAAACATTGAATCATTCATCTATATAAATACTTGTTGGGGTTAAGGATTTCATGTCCTTTCACAATATGGAACCCACATGGACTAATCTCCTAGAGGCTCAAGGTCTCATTACCTACAGTTCTTTAATATATCGCCCCAGAGAACGTCATTATATGGTCTCATTTAGGGTTCCATGGTATCATTTGGTACTCTATCCCATATTTCAAGGTCTCTACATAGGATTATAACAATCATGTGACATAGATTAATTAAACAATAAAATAATCAATTAACAATGTAGAAACAAAGTACAGATAGCAAGGATAATCCCCATAAAAGATATACTTTGTAGTCATGTTCATGATACAAAAATAAATAGAGAATAATCTCATGGAGAAAATCATGTCGTGGAGGAGAAGCTCAGTGGTCTTGTCACAACTCCCCGAAGGATGGCTGCAATCTTTGGTCAAATCCTCTGGTGGAGCGTGTCTCAATGTAAGGTTGTCGACTCTCATCTTCAACTCTCCATGGTGGTGGATATAGTTATGGATGAGAGATATTAGGTTGTGAATCCTTTCCCTAAAAGTCTCCCAAGTGTTTTTGTATCAGCCCACTAAATATCATATCCATTCAAATTAATGCAGCGGATGTCAACCTCATATTATAGATTTCTATCATACAAGTTTAGGCTGACCAAAGGTCCGATATTCTGACTCAAAGTAGTTATTAAATATATTTTCTGATGTATACCAAATTACCTTTCGAACCCAACTTAACTAACTCAATTCTAACATTGGATGTGGAATTTAGAGCTATTTTAGTGTCCTGGTATACTTTCTGCAGAGTTATTGTGATTTCTGTCAGACTTCTCAATTGGTTGACCCACCTTCTCAGATAGACAACCAGCATGTATAATATATATACTTCTTTTTGGATAACCAAATTTTGCATCCAATGGCTTTTAAATCATACAATTCCGAGATTTTATGCAAACAGTACGGATATTTGAGTGACCAGTGATACTTTGATGATCCTCATTTCAATTGTTGAAGTTGGGGATTGAGCATATGCAATCTTTGATCATTCTCTTGGAATTTTCATGGAGGGATAATTTCTTCTCTCCTATTTTGTATCAAACTACAAACAAAATAATAAAAATATACTAAATGCCGACATGAATTGCATAAATTATTCAAAACATAATATAAGTAAAGTATGGAGTAGAATGTAAAAATAAAAAAATAAATATAAAATATAACTAAAAATATGATGAATAGAGATCCATCAGTAAGTGTATGCTTATTTTCTGAGTCTTTCAGGTGTCAGAAGGAAAATGTGGTATCTTAGACTAGAAAAAGGACGGAAAGATATTACAAGTGGTAGCATGTGTAGTGTCGAAGGAGATTATGCAAGAACATAGTCAATCTCTCACAATATATGATCTTGAAGTTCTAAAGTGTGAATCTGAAAGGAAACATAAGCAAAGTTGTAGACATTATGAGGAAATTTGATGCCCAACCCCCTGAGATGCACAGATTGTGTGGCCAAGCACCATTTTAGACCACCAAATCATGGGCAATCCTCAACTAATGCATGACAGACATCTATGTAGTCTGTCATCCAAATCATCCATCATAGAAGCAATAGAATTTTTCTATGTAGTTTGGATACTAAACAAAATATTTGCCTTCCAACACAATACCAGATAAGAAGAATCTCACATTGTGGATCCTAAAGAAAGGTCAAGTGATTTATCATGATAAGATTTTATCCATGTGTTTGCAGAGAAGATCCTTGGAAAAACATGGGTATGTGAAAACTACGCCACCTAGAATTTTCACTCCATGTTAAGGATAAGATATATCAGAAGGAAACACGACCAACTCCCGGTCACATCTGGGGTCAACATAAGACAAAAAAAATGTCTTCTTGTTGTTGAGTTGAAGGCCAAAGTCTGGACCACAGACTTGGTTAAAAGATAAAGCCTTAGAATCCTCTACAGTGTCACCAACAAGGGTGCCATCATCAAGATATAAAGCAAGAAGTTTGATTCATCTTTCAACTACAAATTAAGATGATGGAAGATGACCTTGTTGAACATTAGTTGCATATAAAGGAGCCTCACTCTGATCCATGTAGAGGGGAGTTAGGGACTACAACAAAATTACACGCAACATGTTGTAGAATGGCACTAAATTTGAACCTCTTGAAATTTGGTGGGTCTATCGAACATGTTGAAGGTGTTGTTGAAGTTAACTAGATCCATTTTGAGGGTAGTATAATGTTGTTAGTTGTGAACAAAGCAAGTGATAGTATGTACAATAGATTTTGCAGCCCCAGAAATACCAACACCAAATTGATGATCCATAAGATGTGAGACTCCATCTGATAAGACACCCCTTTTTGCAACCTTGGAGACAAGGTGGTGCCAAATTGTTTCCATTGTGATATGTTGAATGTCATTGTCTATATTGAGTAGAGGATTCAGAGTAGCACTAACAATATAGGGTGATAGGGAACCAGGACATTGACTAGCAAGCCAAAGGTTGACTACAATTAAGACTGCATTCAGAAACCTATTTTAAACTAATGGTGCTTCCCCACGCATAGAGCCAAGGTGTTGTGTGTGAAGGTCGTCATGTGCACAAGCCCTCCCTTTTGATAATGATAATATGGAATCTTCAACTAAAACACAAGAGTCCACAAAGGGAGAGAAAATGATATCATGTGGAATTTGCACATAATTGTAGGAAATTGATGATGTTTTTCTTCAAGGTCCAAGCAAGTAGCAACGTTGGATGGGGAAACACCACTATAGGAGAGATCTCGAATGGTAGTCCTTAGTCTTAGACTTGGTTCGAGAACCTCTGGCTTCAATAGAAGGTTTATAACATCCTAATATTGAGATAAAAATCATATACCTTTACATCAACTGGTAATCCTAACTTAAAATTTCAAGCCTGAATGTACCATATATTCAATTTTCACCTTGATAAACCCTAAAAGTTCCTAAGTAAATTACAAATGTATTAATTAGATAAGATATGATTCTGAATTGGATAGATAAAAGTTTTTAGTAACTAAATTACATATTAGACCCGTTTCCACATGTTTTGAATAATAATTGGGTTGTTATAATTTTTTTACACAATTGTAACCGTAAATGATAAATATGTGACATGATAATATTAAATTGAAACCCATGCATGTGCATATATTGGTGCAATAAAATTTTTGAAAGTTAATTATAATAATTGGCTTCTATGAAATATGAGACATTAATTGCTTTTAGATAACTCTAGATATTAAATATGAGTTTAACTTAAAAAGGAAAATAAATATGTTTGTGGTTGTCAAAACTAGAAACTAACTAAATTTTTAGTTTTCTCATGGTCAAAACTCCTAACATACATTTTTTTATCTTTGTTGGACAATAATAGGACAACCAATTGATGTGGGGGAAGAAAATGACAAACATGATATATATAATCCCTATTTACATTATAATCTAGGTATTGATATGAATATGTGTCACCTGGACCTTTAGAAGAGTCCCTCTCCAGGTTGGACTCTCAGATCCAGTGGAAATGCATGGGACGAGAGTCCTCTTCCTTGGCTATCTTCCCTAGTTCCTTGGAATTTGCACAGTCCACATCTATATGCAACTCCTTTGTCACCCCAATCTCCCTCTCTTTAAAATCCCCTTACCATAATACTATTAGGTTTTCATCACCTCTCTGAATTGAAAGATACCAAACCCTACTATCTTCATCCTACAAGGAAGTATACCCAACTCCACTGCCATCATCGACCACGGTTAAGTTTGTATCTAGTCCCTAAATCTCCCAGATAGTTGTGGGTGTTTGGGAGTCCTCCAATAGGGAGCCAAGAAGCCTGAGGTAGAGTTATCTTAGCCACAAAGGAAATTTTGATTCCTGGTGTTGGATAAGTTCAATGTCATGGAAGCCACGACTTCTGCATGCCTTCCTAAGTGTGTGAATCATCCCCCAGTCTTCTATCAAATTTCAAGTGATATTTTGAGCAAGATGTCAGATAAAATTTGTTTCCCTTTTTATTTTCTCCAGATGTTTCTGTAGCATTGTCAAACTATTCTAGTCTTCATGGCATCATATTCTTCAAAGTTCATCATATTTGGATTATGTGGATTCAAGGTTCCCTCTGGTTCCTGGTCACCATATAACTTGATCAAGGGCATGATGGGTGTGGGAGAGGTATAGCACTCGATGGAGATATGCTATACAATCTTGGTTGTGCCTTGTTTCAATAGCAAGTTGTCATTTGATGCAACCTCTTTCGGTTTGGTTTCACGAGCTGCCTCTTCCACAAATCTTTGGACATCCTGCAGTTGTATGGTTTATGTAGCAATAATTTTATCATAGGTTTGCATCTAGTCGACTCACTGGATATAGAAGGAGGATTGAGTACTTAGTGATAACATCACATGGAAGACTGGGAAAAAGGAAGCTATCACTTGTTGTTTGATGATTTTCCCATGAGCTTTTGTTTTTTATTGTCATGCAAGTATAGGTATAAGTGGAATTTTATTTTATTTTTGACTGCTTTCAATTGAGGGTGCCAGTTATGTAGGCCAGGGTCAGTTGTTTGTGCCTTATTGATCCAATTTAATAGGGCGGTGCCCAATTGTGGATTTTGTAATCCATGTGGCTTTTTGATGCTTTTCTATTCGTCCATAATTCAAAATTTTGGAGAAAATTAATCTTATGTCAAATAATTGCATTAAAATAGTCATTTGAAATATAATAAAATAAGAAATAATATCAAAGTGATTCTAAACCTTGTTTTGAGTTCGAATTTCCCTCATTACTCAAACAGACACAAAATCTTAGAAATTGAGTCAATATTGATCATTAATGGATGTTAAATGTTTTAAATAGGGTAATTAGGGTTTTTAAACCCAAGTACCTGATAGGGTTTCTTCAACCTAAGAAGAGCAACTAGGATCTTATCTAAGAGGAAGGAAAGTGGTCCATGCATTACAAAAGTAATTATTGGTTGATTTTAAATATGTATGTACAAGGAATGTTATGAATGTATTATCTATTGTTTCAATTATTAATAAATGAATTTATAATGAATCAAATGTCATGTTTATTGTCAATAGTTATTGTATCATCTTTCGTTCATATAAAAAAATAAAGTTACAAGTAATATCTAAGAGAAAATCAAGAGTTTTCAAGAGAAATATAATGATAAAAGATATCTTATATAACATCCTCACCAAGAGGCTCATCAGAGAAAAACTAAGAGGCACGTAGATGCATAATAGAAGTGGCACTTTGGTGCATAAGAGAAGAGAAACTTATGTGCAAACTTGAGGATTATTAGATAGGTCAAGATAAAAGAAATAATCTAAAAGCAATTGTGTCTCTTTTTAAATCTTTAATGATTAAAATTTACTCACAATTTATGTGTTTTCTTTATAGTATAATATGTTCAATTCCCCTTACTAGTTTGTTTGATGCATGGTTGGGGAAGTTATGTCGGAAAGTAAGGAGGAAGCATAGAGGAGTGAAGCTATCTGATGTACAAGGACTAGCTCAGGGATCTTCAAGAAGGAAAGACCTGGCGAGGTGCCAACTATAATAGAACAATCCCTTTAGATTTCCTTTCAAGTCATGAGAAGTTTGTATGATTTTTAAGTGTGAATTTCATGTTATGACATTGAACATGAGAAATCAAAATTGCATCTTTTGTTGGCTCAATAAATTATATTGTATGCATTGATTACCATATTTGGACATCCCCCTTGAGAATTATGCTTCCTCTCAGTAAATGATATGTTTGAAAAGGTGGGGTATTACAAGGTTCATAGACAATAGGATGTTTGTGGGTTAGTATCTTGGTGAGTATCTATTGAATACCATATGGGGATGAATTCCAAGTCTCTAAGGCCTTAAGGAGCACAGGTTGTTGGAGCAAGGCGCACTTTCGAGAAGAACATTCTTGAGTAGACTTTTGGGTGAAGCAGTAGAGGACACATGTGGGAGCATAAAAAGAAGGACCCAAGTTTCGATGGATGAGGGACACAAAGCCACTTCGTTCATGATAACATGCATGTCGTCAGCAAAGTGCAATTGACAAAGGAGTGGTTGAATCTCTATTGTAGGGATGTTGGTATGAAATAGTGAATCAAGAACATATGTGCATAGATGGAGATGATCTACATGAGGAAGTGGTGGCTCAATGCTCTGGCAAGTTGTCAGAGTACATGTATAAGAATCTAGAAAATCAGGTTTGATTGGGTTTGGCATGCAAATTTTCACGTCAATAGGGAGGGGACATGCTAAGATGATGAGGAAGAATGGTAGTGAGGTTTGATTCGTTTGAAACTTGGTGAGGGCAAGACTTGGACCAAGGTTAGGTTCCAAGTAGACACCCCAAGTCCAATGTCTAGAAAAATGGAGAGAATCTACCAATCCTTTGTGTACATTAGTGTACTTCAGTGTTTGTGAATCTCACCAACTAGTGTCAACAAAAACAAATGCACAGCGCAGATATGGTTGGCAAAATTCCAGGTGCAAATGGCTTGCCTTGACATGTATGAAGAGTGTTGAAAGAACGCATAATGTGGACATGCAACACAATCATAGAGAATCCTACAGGAATGTAATATTGTTGTGGGTGAAGAGAAGATGATTGTATAGGGGAGACACTTGTCTTAAACAGGTGTTGCTCCATTCCTCCATAGGTAAGAAAATGGATAGTGGATGATTCTAAGGTAACATCAAACAAGCCTCATGTTTTGTGAGGATGTCTCCAAAACCTACAGATCCCGAGTGTCTCAACTAATATCTCTAGCCATAAGGTTTGTCGATCAACCCAATAGGCACTTAGACGAAGGGGGTCTCATTTCCAATACTTGCAAATAATATTCCATTTTAGATTTAGTAGAAAGAGATAAAATTATATTTTGATAGAAGTGATATTAGGGAGGAATGAATTGGATTGGCGATAGGAAAAGATTTATATCCAACCCGACAGCCATGTCATGCAACTAATATATGATCTAAGCAATTAAGATAACATCTAAGCATTTCTCTCTTATATTATCTAAGTATGCATGATTTAATCAAAGAGGGGGTATGCAACCCTCCTAGAAATAGTTAGGAATGATCCTTCTATCAAGATCACATGTATCTTCCTACATCATCCCTCTAAAATCTCCCATATAGCTAGATCTACAGCAAAAAGAGACAAAGATGTGATTCTTAGCTATAGGAACTAGGAAGCTAAGACACAATGGATGACGATTGAGCTCAACCATAGAAGAAGAAGGAAGAAAGGATAATAAGAAAAAAAGAGGTTAGAAGGGAGATATAACATGGTTTAGGCCACCACCTAGGGTATCTAGCTTTAGAACTACCAAGGGAATCTTGATCTTTAACATGCATGGACATGCAACCACATGTAAGCTTCAAACCACCTCCAAAGCAAACATTTAGATCTCGAATCTTGTCATCAAGGATCAGGTCTCCCTCCATTTTATAGAAGGTGTTTAAGGTTCCAAGGGATGCAAGGGGTCAATGGGGGTGGGCTATATATAGGCATGGTGATAAAAGACCAAATTGGCCCAACTTAAGTGAATCTATAAAAGGGCAAAGAATCAAAGTATAGGATCTTGGATTAAAGATGTCTAAGGGGATATGTATATGATTCACCCTATACATGGTCATCACCATACCGGATTTAGAGGCTCATCTCAAGAGCTGGCAAGGGTCAAAACCTCCCATTTGTCTTGGTTCAACCATCAACCTAGCTACCAAGCCATCTCTTCAACCCATCAAACCAAGCCTATAAAATCCTAACTCAAAACATGGATTTCAAGGTAACCTACACAGATAAACTATAGAGTCATGGAAGAGTCTAATCCATTAAAGGGAAAGACTTTTACCCTATTGAGGCTCAAAAACTTAAGCATCCACATAAATCTAGGTTAAGGGTTTGAACCTTAGATCAAAACCCTAATCAACCAAGGTTCCAACCTTCCAAAGATCATAAAATAAACATGACTTTGAAGGAATTCATGTTATTAGATATTTTTACTCAATTTTAAATCATACCCTCAATTGTGGTGAATTTACAAACTAGTCCTCAAACGCACATGAATTTAAAAAATCAAGGCAAACATAGTACAATTGAAGCCAATTATAGTCATCTTTCAATCAACGGATTTCAAAATTAATCAAGTACGAATATTTCAGGAAATAGAAGATTATATATCTTACACAGGTTTTCACTTAGTTCCTCATATTATGGATAATTTGCAATAAAGTACACAACTTGTAAGAAAGTAGGAAAGTAAGGCAAATGAAGTGCAATTTAACCAAATTAGGGTTTCCACTAAATCAAGTGATTCTAAAACATAATAAAACATTTCATTACAATAATAAGGCAAGATTATAGTGTAATAAAGGTTAATCTTGGTTAAGGGTCTTAGATAAACCATTTCTTAGAATTTGGCCCCTCAGTAGTTTTATTGTATTTTGTTAGCTCATCACCATTCAATACAAACACATTTCCTACCTGAGTCACAAGAAATCTAAATCTCTATGGATCCCAACATGTCCTACTAGACCTTTGAGGTCTTGTTCTATTTGAGGAACTTTAGTTTCACAACATATTTTGGTTTTCCTTGTTTCTCATCTACCTCCACAAGTTCAATGTTGTCTTGTTGATTTTGAAATTCTTTATTTTCTATTTTCATCTTACTGATTCTTTTGCAAATAAATAACTTTTCATGGAATATAGAAACTTAAGAAACAATCACTTTATTGTTAGATGTACTATAAGTAATACCCCTTTATTTCCTTAGGATATCCAACAAAGTAAGATTATCTGATTTTGGTCCAAACTTTTTAGCTAACCCTTATGGGATATTTTCCATTTTGTGTCTGCAATATGTCTTATGAACCAATTTTTAAGGTATGTAATTCAGATTAAATGATGTGTTTTCTCAAGTATATCCCCATAAGGAAGTAAAATATTAGTAACATTACCATTGATCATATTATGTCTAGAATGGTGTGGTTCCTTATTTCTAATACACCATCATGTTGTGGAGTTCTAGTTGGATCTCTCAAAAGGGCCTCCAACTCTCGGCTTAAATGTTACCCACCCTAATTTTATTGAACTAATTCAATATTCTTACCAGTTGATTTTGTACTTCATTCATGAATTCCTTAAACTTTCTATTCTAACTTGTGTTTCATTATATACAGATAGATACACCTTCAAGGGCCATCATTAGAGTTTTGTCTACCCTTAGAATTCTTTTTGGTTCTTCCTTTTTCCTTAGATTTTCCTTTTCCTTTGTTGACTATCAACATAGATTTGGTATTGTCTTTCTTCATTTGGCCTGAGTTGTTCTTAATCTGTCAAGCATCTCTAAAAATGGTCCAACAAGTTGTTCATATTGTAGTTTCATGACAAATTTGGGTATATAATTTCGACAACAACTGTAGGATCACATATATGTCCAAATCTTGGACTAAGGTCAATCTTAGTCTTTTTAGGCTTTGCGCATACACAATCAACCTGAGCACATGAGGCCCAACTAGATCACCCTATATCACAGTCCACTTAATCAATGCCTTGGAGATACCATACCTCTATTTTCTAGTGTTATCTTAAAACACATTCATGATATGTGTATCCATATCTTGAACACTCATGTTCTCTTATTAATTATAAATCTCATGGTTCATGGATCATAACATGAGGTATTTGATGTCTAGGGTGTACCGACTTGTGTATGATAAGCTTCTCTTTCCTCCCTGGGAACATTTGGAGCTTAATATCTTCTAGAAATGGTATTTCTAGGATGTAGAATTTATGCTCATGAGCAAGAACAATTGATACATATCAATATTATATATGAAGAGACATAGAGGGGATGAGATTATATATGCATTAGTTTATTTTTGTAAGTCTTCGGTTTCATGTTTTATATAGATCGAACCAAGCTTGTCATGAACCTTACATTGGCTAGATTGATGGGTATGGGCTAAACATTTTGACAACTTAGCTCAAAAATTGATTGTTCCCCAATTCATCATATGAACTTGCACACAAGCCTTCCAAAATCTAGTAATACACGACCGGATGCCCATCCTTAGGCAAATATGAGTCTAGGGAGATGTGTTTTGATCTGAATAAAAGTTTCTCTTGAGCTTACCCCTTGGTTCACTACTTTTGAGAATGGGGTATGACATCCAATTATATACACATCCGCACTTCAGTACCATTAAAATTATTGCCATACATTTACATTCATCACATATCAAAAAAGATTTTTATAACTACTATAAAAAACAACGCTTTTACAAAAATATTCACTTATAATTTTGATCCATAAAGATAAATATATGTATTTTTATGTAGATTTTTATCTTGAAGGTGGATTGTGGAATGACTTAGTTATGTAACTGGTGGTAATTTTTTCATGGTCATGAATTATCTCAATCTTGTGCATCACATGGGTTTTTGCTTTGTGTTATGAGTAAAGACCACAATTCTTGTCTATTTCCCAATGTAGTAAACCTAGAGCCTAAAAGTCAATATATGGAATGGTTGCTATCATCAGCCCCATCATGGGCTTGTAACTTGACCACCTTCGGCTAATTATGTATATGGAGATGTGCATCACCAAATAACCACAAATACTATGAGTATTAAGGGGCATATTTGGTTATGTGAAAATAGTTTGCTTAGATGGATTTGAAAAATGAAACATTGAAAATGTGCAAACTAATTGTTGTTGGTATGTATTCCTAGAGGCCAATCATATGATGATTGTAATGGCATGTCTTGTAAATGATTTGATTGGTAATAAAGGCAATCTTCTGATTGATTCTATTTTCTTTAGTTATGAGATAATGATGAAACATAATGAATGTCTAAAGAATGATATTACTCAATGATGTATCTCTTTGAGGTTGAGGACCTGAACAATATATTCTTGCTATGTCTGTAGTCAGTTGCTATTGTGGAAGCTAATAGACAGTAATAACACATAAGGCTATTGAGGATCATACGGATGTCAAGAGTACATGCATTCTTTTTATGTCCCTAGTCGGTTGCTATTGTGGAAGCTAATAGACAATATTAACACATAAGGCTAGAGTGTGTGTTGGTTGATGATAGAATCTCATTATTTGTGATATATGCCATCGAACCAAATACATAGATACTTGTTGGGGAACAGTATATCGGACAGACCCACCTTAAGAGTGATACATGGAAATCATGATTGGTATTCATAATCATCTCTTATATTGATGGTGGTGTTTGTGGTTCTTAGACCTGAAATCACTACACTCATCAAAAGTCATTTTGATGTAATTAGACGTCATCCACCGTGACCTTGAATAGGGGTTGCTATAAAGGTGGTGCATGGATACATCATAACACATGGGGATTATTGTGAGTGGTGTAGATGGGATTTGTCCCTCCTATAAGAGTTTGATATCCAGGCCACTTGATAAGCGAGACTGAGAAAAGCATGTGCATGCACATGTGAATCAATATATGATATTGAATTCACATATATCTCAGACAGACTACTCTACATGGATTGAACGATGCGAGGATGATGATTCCATTCCTCAAGTTCAATATGGATATCAGTGACAAACGTACAATATGATCATTGTAACACCAATTACAGATTGTAAGTTGAAGTTGTTCTCCAATTTTTCAATTACTTGGGTAGCAATGACGTCTTGTTAAATACCAATCATTGCTTGTGATGTCATAAATTAGTTATGATATTCACTGCCAACGTAACTTAGAAGCTATAGGGTCACACACATAGGATACACTTGGAATAAAAGTTTATTCATGAATGTAGATTAAACTTGATTACTAAGGTGTTAGGTATTCAATTTAAACAGCAATGGTTATATGTTGACTAACTGGATTGTGAACTGATTGATTCAAGTGTTGAACTAATTGATTCAAGTGTTAGGTCAATTGAACCAAGATTGGCAATCAGAACCATGATATGATTCATTCAGCAAGTGAACCGTTCAGCTTAGATTTGTGAACCGATCAATTCAGGTTGTGAAACAATCGGTTGGAAGATCAATTCAATTAGATCAAGGATTAGAGATGACATCATGATGTGCATTAATTGGATATTAGTTATCAATACAATCGTGATTGGAAAATATAATGAAACGACCGGTTCAAGGGTTGAACCAATTAGCTCACATGCCAACCATTCGGTTCGTCGTTGAATTGACTGTTTTATTGTTTGCAGAATACAAAAGTTTATAAAATTCTATCTGCTTTGACTCCCGCTCAGACTAAAAATCCCGACACTGACCCTCCTATAAACATAGGGATAGTTGAGGTTTTCTAGAGACACAAAAATAAACTCTGACAATTGTTGTCTCTAGTTGCGATAACCGAGAGAACCCGGGCAAGTCCTGACCGTCAAAGGGAGGGATAGCAAGGGAGAGACAATTAGGAGAGAAAGTCGGTGCTGGCACATTGACTAGAAGGGACAACTCTTTCTTGTCCGTTCATCTAGAATGACAGGAGTTTTCGGTGGTTTGTGTGGACTACTATAGAGATGAGGAGGTTGTTGTCTGCTGTTAGGAGGACGGTGTCAACTGTTATTCGTCGTGATCAACCAGGAGGTCATTGTTGGCATTTCTCCAGGTGTAATTTGAAGAAAGACACACGCTACTACAAGAGGATTGTGACCGGACTTTCTCCAAGACCATATATAACCTTACAATCATACTTCTCATTACATAGTTATTGATTCAATCTACTGTTCAAAGAAGAATATGGTAGTTAAATCTTTATTTCTGCTGCCTTATCAGATGTCATATTTCCCTACAACTACATCGTATATTATTTTGGTAGGGACAATTTTGAAGTATCCTTGTTATTGGGGTATGTTTGTTTTGAAGTAGTATGTTGATGTCAAAGCATATAAGTCTGCATTCCCTATGCTTAAAATTGGGAAGGAAAAGACTAACTCTTTCCGCGGAAAACGAAGTGCGCTCAAATAAATTGGGGGCATGTTTTGTTGGGATGAAAACCAATTCAATACATTTGTTTTCTAACAATTTTCAAATTACATGTGTTTGGTAGGGTGGGTTTGCTAAACACATGCGGAAAACAAAGTTTAGTCACGTGGAAACAGATTGTTGGTTTTGGGTGCGGTCCATTTTCTAATCGCGAGACGTTATTTCCCGCTGCTGCTAGCTCCAAACCTGCAGTCTGCATGATTCCGGCTATAGTTTTTCTTTCAACCAAGCATGAAACTGCCTCTTACCAAATGAAAAGAAACCAAAGTGTCTTGTTTATAAAACGACGAACCAGATGTGTACAGGTGTGGTTGTGTTTTTCATGTAGCAATTCCTTTACAGAGCCTTGGGCGCAGTTCAAAACGTGTGGAAATGTTTACAAAGCTTGGTACAGGTGTGGTGTAAACCAACCAACTGCATCAGCCCCATTTCCAAGGAGTATGGGTGTGGTGTTAACCAGATGCATCGACCCCATTTCTCTATGGTTGTAAATGTCATGCTGCTTGGTAGAGATGGCAATGGAGCAATTATTATGTCATCCACTCCAACCCCAAACAACACCATTAGAAATTAAACGGATCAATCCATTTCTCTATGGTTGTAAATGTCATGCTGCTTGGTAGAGATGGCAATGGAGCAACTATTTTGTCATCCACTCCAACCCCAAACAACACCATTAGAAATTAAACGGATCAACCCATTTCTCTATGGTTGTAAATGTCATGCTGCTTGGTAAAGATGGCAATGGAGCAACTATTTTGTCATCCACTCCAACCCCAAACAACACCATTAGAAATTAAATGGATCAACTCTCCAGTTAACTTTTATTTGGTAATTCTGTCTCCAATTGATCGGGTGACCGTGGACGCCCATATAAATCAAACTGCTATTGTAGCTTTCAAACCAAATTGACGTCCAGCTGTGTCACTGCTCACGCAAACTAAGGCAGTGTGGCGGGCGGCGGTAATATTAGGAAAATATATTCCGTTGAGATGTTTGTGTCACGCAGAAGTCGTGAATATGTTATTACTACAGCTATGATTATCACCGATTCCCATCTCCCGCTCCCCAACCATGTGGAAAATGTCTAGTTTGGTTTGCGGGATGGGAGTACCGTGGGTTGATAAATAAAGAAGGATAGAATAGCATAGGATATTAGGATGAAATAGGTGATGTGGCTTTACGATCCCACGTTTGGACAGTACGGAAAGGACTCCGGCGACCAGAGTCAATTGATCGATCCTCCTAGCCGCCGTCAACAGATTGTGGCTCCTTAAGTCTCTCGCTCGTTGCTTGTTATGTGAGCTCGGTTAATTAGATTTGCTTTTTATAATGATTTTTGTCGAGCGAGTAGATTGACGGTAGCCTAATCTTATAATCAATTCAAAGATATACAATGCTAAGCAGCTGCACATTGGAGTTCCATTCTTTTGCTGGTGAGTGCTTGTCTCCTTGCGCCCTGTGTCAGGTGCTCAGGCAGCGTTGCCTACGGATTCTGGAAAAAGTAATCCGTATCAATTTTATGAAGTCAGGAGAAGCAGGTAATTGAGAGGAATAAGATAGGAGTTACGGTTGAGCATGTGCTTTCGGAGAAGCGGCTAATTGGGAGGATGGAGACGGAATTTCGCTCAGATTCATTAGTTATTGGAAGGGTTATCGGGATGAGGGAGACGGAGTCGGGAGGAGGGAGTCTAAAGTCGGGGTCATAAAGGAGAGTAGGGCATCGAACGTACCGTGCTACTCCGGTGGGAGGATGCGGAACATAGCAGTCCTGCTTGTATGGGACATCCCCACGTTGATTTTGTAAATTATTAGCACGATTTTAATCCCATTCTACACATCATACTACAAACTAAACGGGCTTAGGGTGAGAAAAATGATTTGGGCTACTGACACTTTCTTACGCCCCTATTACCCATTTGGTTGTTAGGAAATAATCATGGTTGATGTGGCTGAAAAAGCAGACACACTATGAAAGAGAAGAAATAAAACGAGAGAAAAATATTTTGTTTGTAATTTTCAATTTGTAATGAATTTTTTACTGAAAAAATATTTGATTAATTATGAAAATACTTTGAAGAAAAAAAATATGAGATACATAAAAAAGAAGTACAAAAAATTACAGTTACACTGAGTATTGCACTCTAAAATGAGAGTAGCATTAATATTGTACCATAAATTGAGAATAATATACATTAAAGTATATATATTGTATCCCAAACATTGGTATTACACGCAAATAGATAAATAAGAGGGGTACAATATTCGTATACTAGGATACATAGCTCTTATTTTTTGAATACAATAAGAATGTACTTGCTTATATATTGTACCCAAAACACAAATATTGTACCCGGAAAATAGAATGTTGGACTTTAAAACATGAGTAAAATAGTCCTCTCATATTATTATTTCTTTAAAATATATCAACATTGGTCTAGTTAGAAAGAGTGTTTGTAAAAAAAATTTAATGTTTCTATTTTATCAAAATATGATTCACACAGTCGAAGAGGAGTTGTCGGACCTCAAGGTTGCCAGCTTAGTTAATCTAGATGGCAAGTGGGACAAGAAATTTCTCAGTTCTTATGTACAACAAGAGGTGGTGGAAAAAAATTTACTCCTTCCTGAGCCGCGCCCGTCCAAAGGTGCGGATCGCTGGTGCTGGATGCATGACGTGAAAGGTTACTACAATACTAATTCTGCATACAACATCATCCATGAAGATGTTGAAACACAGCCAGACGAAGTGTGGCATATGATCTGGTCCCTCTCCTTACCAAGCAAGATCAAAAGTTTCTTATGGTTAGCTGCTCATGATGCAAATATGACTAATGTGCGGAGGAAACAACGTACTTTTACTGATAATGCTGTGTGTCCTCGGTGCGATATGGCAGAAGAGACAACCATGCATGCTCTCCTGAACTGTCCCTATGCTATGGAGATATGGCAACACACTTCTTACGGTGCGAAAGTCATTGAGAATTCCAACAACAACATAAGATGATGGATCCTGAAGGATTTGAAATGCTCGCTGAAAGACCAAACTTCCTTCGCCATTACTTGCTGGACAATATGGAAGATGAGGAATGCTTGGGTATTCACTAATATCCCCCCCCCGGCCCGAGCAGCATTTGAATTACATTACCCTGCTACAACAGCACATCGAAGAGAGTAGGCTTCCGAAGAATATAGCTACCATCCAGTCTATAGAAGACCCGCTCAACGGAATCGACATGCCTTTTGATGGTAAAATCATAATGTTTGATGCAGCTACCAGAGGAAATATGGCCTCCATCGCCGCTATCCATGTTAATGGCAATGGTAGCTGGATGTTTGGGAAGGCTGACACAATCTGGGCGAGAACGTCAGTGGAGGCAGAAGTAAGAGCTATTGCCCTGGGCTTATTGTGCTCTAGCAATGACCATAACAAACCAATCATCATTCTTACGGATTGCTCGACAGCAATGGAGGCCATTGAAGATACTATAGGGAAATTCCCCAACCTTCATAGCTGGGCCAAACCTATTCAAGACCACCTCGAGAGAGTGGAGAATGTGAAGATCATGAAGACGCCTAGAGAGTATATTGGTCCTTTGGACGCTTTGGCCAAGCAACACCTAAAATCCTTCAAGGACACTCGTATTTATACGGACTGTCCCCTCGACCCCGTGGGTCATCCTCTACCCCTTCTCCATTGTAATGGTGGGACACCCACCAAGTTTATTTTCACAGTAGAACATAATTGTAATGTAGTTTCTTTACCTGCAAGAGAAGGGCGGGATGAATAAAATGGCCTTCTGACTTCCCTAAAAAAAAACCTTACTAATTGAAAGTTATTGAAAAAATAATTTATCTCTCTTCTTCTTTTCCTACTTCCCTCCCATTACGTATAAAAGACCGTGTGTCTTACTTTGGCTAGATGGCCGGTGGGTGGTCGGCGCGCTCTAGAATTTTTCAAGAAAAATATGGGATGAAATGGATAGGGTGATGGTAAATCACTGGAAATTAGATTTTGTTTCATCCTGATGTTTGGTTTCATTTCCCAACGTGGGCTTTAAGTACTTTCAATCAAATTAAAACAGTTCAAAAACAGTAATAGTTTCACTTGTGTGATTTCGTTGGTTGCCCAAGCAAACATGCATTAAATGTGGAAGTCGGTGTTCTCATCTTGAAAACCGGGTGAAATGGTGTACCAGCCAGCTTGCAGCCGCGCCAGCCGCCAGGTGCACCAACTTCTTAGGTTTATACCAGCTTTCGTGACCGCTGACACCAGCTTCCATGGACCTTTCACCTAACACCAGCTTTTGCAGCTCATTGCGCCAGCTTCTTAGCCAATGCACCAAGTTAGAGGCAACTGCACCAGCTTCCTACCCAATGTACCAACTTACACAGGCAATTGCAGCAGCTTCTGGATCTGAGTGCACCAACCATAGTGGTTGGGCAGACGGACTTTCATCAACAGATGAGCCAGCATATGACTGGTGCACCAGCTTTGTTATTTGGTGTAACAACTTTTTTCGAGCAAAAGCACTTACTTTTACAACCAACCTGGGTTGACTAAGTACCCGTGTACTCTCGCCTAGCTAATTGAAAGTCACCAAATCAACAGACCACATTCTAATCTACTCACATGGAGAAGCGACCAGTCAGCGCGGTATCTCTTTCTGAAATCACGCTACACGGCGTTCAATTTCACTTGCAATAGGCTATTGAGATCAAGAACACTACTACAAAACTGACTAAAGATGAAGGACAAATCCTTGACCAATATATATGAATCTCTGACCAAAAAATGGTGATTAGGGCCAATTCCTAGCCGTCGTATCCTCGGTAAAAGTTTGGTGACTAATAGTCATTAGTCAAACCCTATCTGACCAATTGGCAAAATAAAAGTACATCATTCCTTGTCAATAAAATATATCCAAGACTTATATTTGATTGATATGCTTAAATGTAAATCAAATTCTGAGATCTATATTTGGATACAAAATAAGTACATCATGAACATTTACTCGTCATTCATCACATAAAAACAAAATAATTTTAAAGAACAATATAATCTTTAACACACAACAATATTGTATTCGATTTCAATTATAAAGAATTCAAAATACAAAATTGGAGCCTCAATTTTTTCCAAAAAAAATAAGACATTGTATAACATCATTTTGGCATACCTTCATATACATCTTATGCATATCATAAATTCTAACACGTCCTTAAACTAAACTTGTGCCACCACAACAAGTTAACTTCATACTTTTCCTCAACAACTCTTATGGAACTCTATCTTGGAGCTTTATCCAGAATCTCCATTCATTCTTCCTTAAAGAATATTGTCAACGCCTGCACCGTAAAATAGTTGTCTATGAGTCGTGTATTTTATCGTATACAAGATTACAAAGACATAACTGTCATTGTTTGTAGAATCAAAATACAAAACAAGTAGCAAATAGATTTTTTAAACATGTACATTTGACAAACATGTAACTATACAAATAATAATAACCATGCTACCTTCGTATGGTGCTTAGACGATTGACATTTATATAACACAAAAAGGTGGCAACAAACCGCTGCTTCTTGTTGTAGAATGGTAATGAAGAAAAGAAAAGGATCTAATTTCTGGAGAGCCACACGCTGAACAAATAGTATCAGAACTTACTGAAAATGGACATGACAATAGCGGTGTTGATTTGTGTTAAAATCTAAATCAACTTCTTATTTGTTGCTGGAACTTGGATTCTTAGCCACGAATGTGCCCAGATGACACGTAGGAACCGGCAACATAATGGATCTGCAAAGTAGAGAAAATGTATGTTGAGTAAATTAAGTTGATACCGGTATGAGACTTGTGCACCTTGCGGTCATCGCCTTCATAGATTTGCCATTTCTGTGAATTACAGATAGGAAGTGGCAGCTGAGACAGAACTGGAGAAAGATCTAAGAAGACCAAGTAAAGAGAAGAAAAAGGGATGGCAAAGAACAAACCTTGAGGAGAGCAACGACGGGGACCAACAACCGGAGAGGGGAGAAAGAAAGAGCCAGATACGGCGCCTGGAACGTCGACGGAGGCGAGAACTTTACTCGCCACAGCGGAAACCAGAAGTGCATGTGGGGGAGAGGAAAAGACTTATTGGGCGGCTACTCTAAGTGCTCGTTTGCTTGTGCTGCATTTGAAGGCATCCAGTTCGATTTCATTGTGAGTTTCGTTTCCGTGCGTTTGGTTGGACGCAGCTCCAACACACAACTGGAATTGCAACCGCTTGCCGCCGCTGTCTATTTCTACAGAAAAGTCTGGAAGATATACCACGCCCATTATTGCCGTGGTTGGTTTTCACAGTTGTGTCTTCCCTTCTCTTCCGCTGCTGAAACAGTGCTATACTCACCTTGAGGCCTACATGGCAGGACATGTAAAGTAGTTGAAGATTGGCAAGCTGTTGAGAACAAGTGGTAAGTTCACCAACAGTAACCAGAGCTTTAAACTATATCGAACCAAATGAAAACAATCAGAAAGACATCCAACCAGACCACTCGAGTTTAGTTGGAACTGCTATTTTCCAATTCCTGTTTCTGAATTCGTATGGTGTTGCAATTACAAGCAATCAGACGAGCCCTAAGGTGAGATATTGGAAGTTAAGCTACCCACGGTCACTTGTAGATCCGGTAGCCCACCCGTTTTCTTGGTAATTAAGCTACAAAGAATATGCACTCAGCCACTTTTTTAATTAATATGAATATCCTGCGTACCTCGGAAACCCAAAAGACATGTGGGACTCCCAAACTTCTCAATCAAATATTTGCAATCAAACTTTTTTATCTCTTGGGTCTCTCGTGGTCATATTATATAAGTCCTAGCGTCCTCGCATCCTCGTAAAAGTACAGTACGTCAATTTTTCAGGTTCTTCTGTCATTCTCCTACTCCTTCACCAAGCTCCGCCACAACTACCTCGAATGTACTGTACTCGATTTCAGCTTCCTCGGCCTTTTCCCTTCTCCCTCACTGAGCTCTGCTGCAGCCACCTTTGTCGATCTCATTTTCGGCCATTCTCGTGCCCTCATCTGCAAAAGCTATTGTCGGTCATTTTTGACAACATGCTCAAGGCCAACATCCCAGAAGTTATGTTAGTACTATATGTCTAGTACTATACGTCTTGTATTGTACGTTTTGTACTGTATATTTTGTACTGTAGTGACGTGTAAAATGAAACATGTACAACATCTGAGGTACTGTAACGTGTGTATGTATGTATTGTATGTCGGAAAATACCTTAGATAACATGTGTAGATATGTCTCGTACTATATGTCAAACCGTGTACATCTCATAATATACATCTAGTTTTGTATATTATGCACATCTCGTACTGTACGTTCTAGTATTGTACGTCTAGTACTGTACGTCTCGTACTACATCATATATTGTACGTCTCGTACTACGTCATGTATTGTATGTCATGTGCTATACTTAAAATGGAATCAAAGATTTTTGTACAAAATGTGGTTTTAGTGTTATATTTTTGCACAATAAAGTTGTTAGTAATATACTTCTTGTATGCAATTTTGGAAGTTGTATTGTTGTGTATATATAAAGACATTAGAAACAAGATATGAAATAAAATATAAATAAAAAGTATCAACAATTGTACGTATAGTACGTGCGTATATGACAGGGAATCTAGACTGTAGAGAAATCAAGAGGCGGCAAGATCTTGGAAAAAATGTGGAAGGAATTAGAATGAAAAAAAAAATCTAAATATTTTATGTTATCAGTTGAAATATCATAAGTACAATTTGTTGAAGAGTGGACAATAACTACCGTTTGCATATGCTTTGCATGAGTTTTGTATGGGTATTAATATAAAAAGTCGGCTACAAGTGAAATATATGTGGGATGCATTAATACTCCTGTTTTCCCACACTCTGGGTATGTGAGCGGGTGGATAAGTGATTGTGCGTAGAATTATAAAATGGGTTTGTGGTAGGTATGGAAAACCAAAGGACGTGTATATTGTCTTGAGATAGAATTAATAGTCAAGTCCAGGTTTTTATTAGTCAGGGAGACGTCTTGACTAGCGTTGATAAATTACTTAGGGATGTTGTTCCTGACTATATGACCTTCACCTTTATAACATTTTGTTGTAGTGAACATCCATAAGTTGCTTGCTTATCTAGTACATAATTCAATCAAATATTCTTCTCCACCTGATGTCACTCCCAACATAAAGGGTTTTCCCTAAAGTAAATGTCGGGTTACATGTAATTAACTAATATCAAAAATATCGCGATGTGATATTGGTCATGCCCTTGCCATAACTTTGGAAAATGGCAGCCTGTTTTGGAGGGGGGAAAGCCCCACCATCGGAAAAGGGAGAGGTCTAGAGTGGTTAATAAGGAAGGGGTGAAAAGTAGAAAGTTTCCTGGAAAGAAGAGTATGCCCTCGCACATAGGCAAAGATGATGTAGTTTGCTTATATGCACCTACTGGGAGGAGGTTGAGGGGGAGGAGGTGAAGGATGGAATAAGAAGAAAAGATGGTCTCCCCTGTGGGCAAAAGTGTTTTGTCCCCCATCTCCGCTCAAAAAAAGCACAAGGGTCGAGATGGACCAATCATTTCTTATTGAGCCACCTCTCTTCACGATTCAAAAGTGGGTACTTTGACTACATTGTATCAGGTGAAGAGAAGCCACTAGAGATGAAACTATAGACTTAGTAGGGATCAAACCTACAATATCACCATTATGAGTAGTACATTGCAACCAATTAATATATAGTCTCAACCAATTAAACTATAAGCCCCTATAGCCACCTTGTTACAACTCCACACCAGTTTTTGAAGTCAGGTTATAAACCCCAACTTTGAGAACGGGTATTTACCTGGAGACTAACCTCCTTCCTTCATTCTTTGATCGTGAGATTCAAAAGGCCAGCCATTAGGTAAGGCAAATGATTTAATAGCCTCGGTTAGCACAAAATCCAAGTGAATGGGTTTCGTGCCATGGAATGAGTCATAGAACTAAAGACGCTTCTAATACTGACAGCGGATCCTGTTGAAGCAATTATAATAGCTCTGAATGGAAGCAGATAAAGAACCTAACCTCCTATCAAAACCCACATTGTCCTAAAATGAGGTGCACCACTTAACAAAAGAAGCGGTTGGATTCCCCATTAGTAGCCAATTTCATTAGAACTCTTCCTATCTCGAGGAGAACGCACCAAGTATGAAACATTTTTCTATTCATCGTTGGGTGCATTCAAAGATACCTTCTTCGATGGTTTGATTTAGTGCTTTTGAGTTGGGTACGTCACCTAAGGGAATACAATCCCCCATTAATGTAAGTCACCATATTATCAAAATATGAATCAAAGAAGTGCCCCCATCAATTGCTTCCCAATAAAAGCCGCATTTTGAATTGCTCTTTCTCGTCTTATCTGGATTCTTACCATCATTCCCGCCTAACGTGGGGGTGTTAGACGCGACATAGGGTATAATGGCACCCCCTCTAGAGGAGGAAGCCATGGAAAGTCAAATAGGGCGCTCATATGTTTGTCGGGCCTAAAAGGGCACATGATGTGGTGCTACAGACTACTAAGCACTAAGAACTCTACTGCATATGCTTATGCTACGGGTGAGTATAATAGATATTGTGACCTAGTTATCCATCTCATCCATCCATTTGTTACTGGATCAACAGAATCCATTGTTGGGAACATGCCTACTTTGGTTGGTGCTATCTCATCCCAATCTGACCATAAAACTCCAATATGAACAGAATTAAGCTTTGCAACTCGTGGTCGGATATCTGCTGCCTAGGAGTATCGATGCTCGAGACTTTGTCCCTGACTCCAATCTTGCCTCAAACGAAATGAAAGTTTAGGCAAAATATTATGTCGAGAGATAGGCAAACCAGCTCAAAGCATCAAGTTTGAGAGCAACATTTCTCTCCCTCGTGCACCTTTGTCTTTTTGGTCAAGCTCCCTTACCAACTCCAATTTGGTCTATGCTTAATTAGTGCTCACCTGCCTTTTCCATATATGACACTCCTTTCACAAGAAATTCTTTTCTTGCTTCCTTTTTTTATTCTTCTTCTCTGACTTCTTCATGTCCTCCTTCTAGTTGCTTCAACTACGGTATAAGTCGAAGGAGATAGTACGAAAAAACCTTTTGTATAAGGATCAAAATGGTAAATTTAAGTACAGTAGACTTGGCTGACACAGAAAGGAAAAATGTCACGTCAACTCTTAGAAAACCATGTCGGTCCCATCTCTATCCAGATTGGATGTGGTGTTTTCCATCAAAGGGCTTTCGATATATAAATTGAGCCATTACCAAGAATCTCATTCGTTCAAAACTCTGCTTCATAGCGATAAGACAGAGCATCCTCGGTTCGTCCTCCCCACAGGGGCTTTGATACCCCTACAACGCTTTGCGGAACCAAAGCACAAACTTACACAAAATATTGAGGAATTGGAAAATGGATATGTACATAAGTATATAGTACCTATTGTCTACAAAATTGATCAGAAAGCTAATACTAGCCAGCCTAAGCCACTCTTGTAGCACATGGGCTAGGGCTGTAAATTAGTCAAAACTCAGACCGGACCAATTCGGACTGGACCATACTAAAATTTAAAATCCTAGACCAAGTACCTAACCAGATTGGTCCAGTTCGATCTGGGTCGGAAACAAATAAAGACCGGACTGGAACTGTACCAAGACTAGACCGAATCAATTAGATTTGTGTACTTCGGTACAGCGAGCATTGCATTAATGTAATAAAAAACGTTACTGCTGGAACAAACGGTTGCAACTTGCATCTAATGACAAAACTGATTTCATACGGCTATGAGTGCTCCTCTAGTGTATAAACAGAATATTATTGCAGCCCAACTCTTATAGGAAACACGATAAAAGCAAATGACCAAAACATTATATAAGCAAATGACTGGGAACGTAAGTCGCGGCCTATAGAACGTCAAGCACACAAGTCGTGACGCGTTCTCATATAATCTAATTGTTCGACAGAATAAAGTAAGGTCACGTCAAAAACTGATTATATATTGGTCATTCGTAAAGAGTTTCTAAACATTTACATGAACACTGGTGTTTTTTCATCGTTGTAACGTAGTACTTATTTGTTAAAGGTGGTTGTAGGAATATGAAGATATTTCTTATATAAGTCTTCAAAAAAAGATATTTCTTATATAAATTGTTAAATGCTAGAAACAACAACCATGTTATATAAAATATCATGTTAGTAGGCCAAGACATTAATGTTCCGTAGGCTGATTTTAGAAAACAATAATGCAGTCGACTCCCCTATAATGAATACATATGTATATTCTGTAAATAATCGGTCTAGACTGGTAATTATCAGTTTTGGACCAGACCGGAAGAAAGAGTGGACCCCCGGGGGCGGGCGGGGCAGTTGGCCAGCCGAATCAGAGATGACACATACAGGAACGCACCTCCCTATGACTCCTCGACTCTATCGCAAGTCAGCCAACAAAGGAGTTGTACTGTAGCATAATCACGTAAACAAAAGGCTGATGGCTAAAGATTATGATGTAGCAGCTGATAGCATAGCTGGCACATAGTCACATGACTCGCATGAACTATGTGATCTTTAGCTGCATTAAACACAGCAGCTATATTTCACAAGACCTGGTGTCAATAACCAGCTCAATAAAATCAAATCGCTTGCTTGAGTCCGACAAAAACACTGCAGATACAGGGATTGGATTTTTTTAAAATACATATATAACACTGGTTTAAGGGATTTAAGATAACGTGCAGTTGGACTAAAAAAATCCAATCGATGTTTGAGGTTTGAGCAAAGCAAATAAAAAATCTCATCCAGATGAGAGCTAATTGCTCCATACATACAACAACTTGAGCCTTTAGCTTGAATTCATAATTACGAATGCTAAAAGTAAACAGTAGAACAAATAATCTGAGTCCTCTGTATATACTTCAGCTGCATGGATTCTGGCCAAGGCTAACTTCTATTTTTAAGTTTTTCAAGGACTGGTAAGATTGTTATCTTTGAAGACTGAAGAAAAGGCCCTGGTTGCAGCAGGTGAAGGTGTAGAAGCTACAAAATGAGTACCAGAAAGGGAAGGGGAAAGTAGACCAGCCGAATGCCCTAGATGCCCGGGAATAAACCTAGGGCTGATTGTCATTATATTTCCACTTGCACCGGAAACAGCCGAAACATTCCCTGAGCGTGTGTATATCGCTCTTGGGCTGGGAGACACCTGCACAATCCATCTTCAACCGTTACACCTCAATGCAGAAACCAACAATGATCGAACAGTCAGATCAAAGTCAAAGTAAAATATTTAACATACAAAAATATATAACATACAACAGTAACATTTTCAAGGCTATACATTCAAAAAGTAAGATCAAAAGTAAGGTTATAATGATGCTGAAAATAGGATTCGTGGGCTTGATCCTCAATGCCACATATTTGCTTTGAAACAAGGTAGCAGGTGCAGTTTGAGAAAAGTATTTAGAAAGTCAATATGGCTACGAAGCAATACTGCATTACATGTACACAAAGAGGTATGAGCCAGTCTTGTTTGATAAAGAGTTCCATATTATCATTCAAGAAAATGGTCGGAAAATCATATTTAGTAGCAACCATTGCATCTCGTGGATGGAGTGGGATACATAATTATATTTAGTAGCTGTAAGAATATATGAATGAATTAAGTATTTCTTTTTTTCTATAATGAGGAGCCACTCCAGGACAAAGCACTATTGGACCCGACCCAACCAAGAGTAAACTCCGGAACCAGACGTGTCATAAGGGGACACCACGGCACGCCCAATCAAATGTCAGCCATTGTTGAATAAGTACTTGTTTCAGTGTTATACTCATCTAGTCTCATATCTTCTAATTGGGTTATTGGCCGCCACCCAAGTCTATGATAATAGGTGTGCACTTTCCAGAGTAAACACAATTCGCTTTGCCTCCATAATCTGTGTTAACATGGTATCAGGGCAAAATGGTCCTTACCCTAACCTTCAAGGAGGTGAAGCCAAGCAATAGCCCAATTCTGGATATTGCAGCCATCAATGTTGGTGCCGCCATTCCTTAACCCTGTCGTCTCTACAACACTCGCTCCTGGCAGCTGTGTTCATAGTCGTCCTCATCTCCACTGTCTCTATTGTCTTCGTCACTCTCATCGTCACTGACGACAAACGTTGTACCTCCATCACCGCTAACAACCACTTGTGCATCTTTATCCTCATAGGCAAGGAGACACGGCCTAATGCTAGTTTTTTTTCCTTCTCCTTTCCATATTCAAGGTTCGTTCTCATCTCCAAAAACGTCTCTGGAGATGGGACAAATTCCCCCTTACTTGCACGTTGAAGTTTGCCAGGTGTAAATATCACCCAAACAGCATGTTACGCAGCTTGTAACAACCCCACATGCCATGTACACGATGTGGACTTCTTCACACGTAGGTTACATGTCTCACACATTATGTGATAAAGACACGGTGTGTTCTATAGAGACACGCTGGCAGGCCATGTGTGCAAAAGTCTGATCCATTTTCCCCAATCCAACACAAGCTATGTAGATTTCTTACAAATCGTGTGGTTTAGTCATGTCATGCAACTTCATAACATATGGTGTGATATTTGGACATGACGTGCAACATCAGAGCGAGTTGTGTGTCTCAGTTCCCATCTTCACATCGTATTGGCCAAAATCCATTCTCCATCATGACTAAGAAGAAAGCACAAGTGGTTTCCAACCTACAACCATCCCTCCTTGTACGTGATCAAGTCATTACTAACTAGAAACTCAATGAGAAGAACTTCACTCAATGGAGTAGTACGGTCAAGATATTGTTCAAGGGGCAAGGAATGTATAAAAATCTCACATAGGGTCCTTCTAACGTGGAAGCACTAGAACAATGGGAATAAACTGAAGCAAATCTTATGTGAAATATTGATGAAACCCTAGTTTGGGTCTCCATCTTGTGTCTAATTGTTCATTTTTCATTCCAAAATACTCATAATACATGCTTATTTTCAAATAACTCACATTATATGTCAAATGCACTTATGAATGCTTTTTGTATGTTTTACAGATACTCGGATGCTACTTGATGAAAGGAGGATAAGGAGGTCCCCCAAGGACTTCACCACATATGTAGGAGCTAAAGGAGCCACCAAAAGCTACTCCAATCTACCCCAAGTGTCCAAGAATCACTTAGAAGCAAATGGAATCCAAGATTGAAGAAATGAAGATCCAGTTGTTCCCCAATAGAGCTCCTCCACTCAAAAATCCATCCAAGATCTATCAAAACCTACCTAACCAAAACAATCGTTCTGTCCAGCTTCCACAATGGTTGCTCTACACGTTGAACAGTTGTGGTACTTCCTTCCATTTCACCCCCAAAATCCTTGTCATTTAGCTCATTTCCACCACACTCAGAGGCGACGAGGGGCGCGGAAACGGCCACCCAACCCAGCACCAGCAGGGCGGGGGCGGGCGGACCGGCAAGGGGTTTGAATCCTGCCACCTTTCTTGCAGATCATCCTGTGCGGATGATGGGAAGGAAAAAAGCACCAAAACGGCCATTTTACATATTACCCTCCATGATTGTCCTACCCATAGAACAAATGTTCCCCTTACCCAGGGCACACTCACCACATTTTTCATGTTTTGAAGTTGGAACACATTGTCCTCTATGGTTGTTCCAAGCAACATGGCTATTCTACCTTATACACCATTGTCGTGGCAGAGGCACAGCGGTCATTCTGCCCCATAACGCTAGTGTTGCCCTACACTCATTTTACCACTTTACCCCCCCCACCCACCCACTTACGCTAGATACCCTAGACCCCTATATAAGCTTTGGTGGTGGTTGAGTTCAAAGGTAAGCTCATTTACTCCCCACCAGCCACCACATACTCCCACTTATCTCATTTCCACCTTCCAACTCAAACCCTAGTTTTCTAGTGTTTTGACCTCATTCCACCATACCATTCAATGCTACACCACCTTGAAGGAGCTAATCCGTGCAACAGCTAGAGATAAAGAAGAATCTCTTTATCAACCATCCATGGCTTCTTCCTCCATCTTCTCCTCTCTTGTTGTTTCCCTTTTTGTCATGAGTAGCTAAGCCCTTTTGGTGGGTTGTTTGGGAGTAAATATGTGATTTTGATATAACGTAAAGAGGAGTATTCATGTAAACGGTTTTATATTGTATGTTTGTGCTTGCTCTCTCTCCCTCCCTCTTGTTTTGGTGTTTGAAATTTGGAATCACCTCAAGGTATAGGGAATAGAGGGATTTTGGAGGTTTGGAAAGGAAAAACTCTTAAGGCCATTTGTTGACTCTTAGCTAGTTCTCATCTCTATCCTTCTATCCTCTATTCCAAGAGCCCTAGGTGAGAGATCTAAGTAGCTAGGTGTCTCCCCTTCTACACTAGACAAAAAACATGTTAGAGGTTGGATAGGGGGTAATAGAAGGTAAAACTTCCTTCTCCATCTTATGCCAACCCTTGCCAATAAGTGCCCTAGGAGAACCACACTTAGATACCTAGACTAGGGTTTGTCTAGGATTAGATTCATCTATCCCCTAGTAATTTGAGCCGTGTAAGGTTGGATAGAGTGTCATTTAGGGACTAGTTCCCCTAAACACATTCTATGCAACCCAAGGCCAGCTAGTAGGATAGAGCTCCTAACCTCACATTCCCATGTTGTTTGGCTTGGTAGCATTGCTACAGGGTCCATTGTTGATTATGACCCTAGTGCATGGTTGATAGTCTCATATCCCCTAGACGACCCACTCCAATTAATTGTTAAAACCCTCACTTGCTCAGTTGCTTGCTAACTTAGTTAAATTTCTTGCTCATAGTGATAATTGTTTAGTTAATGGTGAATTAGCTTAGTTAGGGTTACTTCGTTCTTAATTGTGGTTACATTAATTGGTTGCTTAGTCCATTGCTTAGCTTATTCTTAGTTTAACTCACTTAGAAAATTGCCTTGCTTAGTCTAGTGTAGTCAATTACTTGTCTTAGTGTTAATTGCTCTTCTAGTTAATCAAATAGCCCTAATTGTTGGTGATAACTTAGATTTCAATCTTGCTCTGTTTAATTACATGCTCTTGTAGTCTAATTATAATCAAAGCTACTTTAAACCATTGAAACCCTAATACAAGGAACCCAAAGAAACATAACTAGCAGTAGTTTGTATCAGAGTGTCACTCCTCTACTACAATCCCGAGTCGTGCATTCGCAGATTTGTTGTATTAGAGTGTCCTACTTGGGTACATATTGTTAGCTTGAATTAAGCTTGAAGCGTCAACGCAATAAGCTTTCTAGTATTGTTGCTTGGGACGATGTTTTAGACGTAGCTAGTTGTTTCTTTCCTACTTTTTCTAGTTCCCCTCACCATTGCATTATTTATTTTGTGTTGATCTTGTATTAGTGATAGCTAACTTGTCTCCTTTTGTTTGGTGTAGTGTAGAGGTGATAGTGTATGTTTGGTAGTAGTTCTCTATATATTGAGTCTTTCTTTGAAGATCAGAAGATAGGTAGACAAACGCGAATAAACTGGCACAACCAACCAAGAGAAGAAAAAGAACTAATCAAGATGGAAGACCACCACCATATGATGAGTCATGAAGGAAATCACCATGCTAATGACCCCCCACCTCCGCTAAGGCCATTACAAGACTACTTCACTCCTAGAAACTACACTTATCCCATTGACACTTGAGTTAGGCAGCTTCCAGGACAAGCTTTCTCAATTCCGCCCGCTACATTGCAACTGCTCCCGAATTTCTAGGGCCTTGATGTGCACGATTTACATCGCCTTTTTGCCTACTCGTGCATGCACTTCTCAATCCATTTTTGCTTAAATTTGTCTCTAACCATGTTAGATTTTTCACTTTATTGTTATCTTTACTTGCATTATGGTTTTTATTGTAGGTACAACATTTGCATCAAAATGGGAGAGAAAGACCATCAAATCGTCCACTGGATCATTCCTCAACAATTCACATTTTTAGAAGATAAATGTCACAGAAACAGTCAGTGACACGCGGTGTTGAGATTTCAACAGGTCGTCACAGTGCAAAATCTGGAGCAATGAATCAACAACATGTCGTGCTGAATTTCGACGCGCCATGTCAAATCAACAACATGTGTTGACATTCAACATGCCATGTCTCGGTGTAAAATTTTGGGATCAGAATTTGACAGACTTGGCCCAATACGTCGTGTTGTCCACCGAAACACCATGTCAATCTCAATCAAGTTGTTACAACTAAAGAAACACAAGTGACACATTGTGTAGCTCAACCTACAAGTCGTGTCGTCGGCAGAATTCACGTAAATGCGACTGTAACCACTCCGCGTCTATATATACAACTCTAAGTCGTCTTGGGGTTGTTATCATGGACTATTACGGATCATTTGGGGTGGGAGTCGGCCAATGAAGAGGGAGGAGCAGTTGGAGGCGTCCAAGGAGGACAAGTTGGTTTCTCGGGAGAGAACCTTCTTCATCTTCCTTCTTCCTTGACAGTTGCAGCAGAGAGATCCAACCGTTTCTTCTCCCCACTCCGGAGTGAAGGCTTCTGAAAAGCATTCAGTAGCAAGGACGAAGTTTTGACTCCTTGATCGGAGTTCCACTCCGTTCTACTTCTTAACGAAGTTCCAAGTTCATTTCTTTCTTTGATGATGTCCAACTCCGTTTGCTACTGCTTGTATAATTTTCTACTACAATGGACGAGTAGATCTCTTTTTCTTGGGCATGGGGAGAGTAACCCCCATGTCATGTCTTGTTGAACAATGAATTTCTTACTTAATGTTAGTTTAATAATTGTTCTATGGATGCATTGATGTTTATATTACATATATGCTTGATTGGCCATCTTGTTTATTATGGAATGTGGAGCCGCAATGCAATGTGGAGTGCAGCGTTGGGAGAGGCAATAGGCCTTCTCCCTTGTTATTAATAAGAGAAACTGGATAATTTACATAGATGTCCAGCAGGATATAGAAATTACAAAATAGAATAAATATGACATATATTAACACTCCCCCTCAAGATGGAGTGTACACATCGTGTAGACCCAGCTTGTTGCAAAAACTCTAAAAGGTTGCTGGACTTAACGGCTTTGTAAGAATATCTGCAAGTTGATCTTCAGACTTAATATGTGGAGTCACAACAGTTCCATTCTTGATCTGGTCTCTGATAAAGTGGCAGTCAACCTCCATGTGCTTAGTACGCTCATGGAAGACTGGGTTCTTAGCAATGTAGATGGATGCTTGATTGTCACATCTGAGTTCCATAGGAGACAAGACAGAAATCTTTAATTCAGAAAGTACAGATTGAACCCACTGCAACTCACAACATGCATGTGCCATTGCTCTATACTCAGCTTCCGTGCTAGATCTTGCCACAACATTTTGTTTTTTACTTTTCCAAGTAATAAGATGATTCCTCAGAAATGTGCAATATCCAGACGTAGACCTCCTGTCATTCAGATTACCAGCCCAATCTACATCTGCATAACCAGTAAGAGAAAGTGTGGATACAGAAGTCTTCGGCCTATAATAGGTGATTCCCTTACCAGGTGCACCTTTCAGATATCTCAGAATACGGCAGACAGATGTTCAATGAGACTGATGTGGAGAGCTCATATGCTGACTCACCACTCCTACAGCAAAGGAAATGTCAGGGCGTGTGACTGTCAGATATATCAATTTACCCACAACTTTCCTGTAATATCCTGGATCTGGATAATCAGTATCATCAGTCATTTCCTTCACATGATAGTCCATAGGAGTAGGCACAGGCTTGGACTCACTCATACATGTTTCCTATAGTAAGTCCAGCACATATTTTCTCTGAGACAAATTGGTACCTGCATGAGATCTAAGTACCTCAATGCCCAGAAAGTATCTCAGTTTTCCAAGATCCTTTGTGTGAAAGTGTCCCTACAAGCCTTCTTTCACACGAGATATGCTTGTGGAATCACTGCCAGTGATAACAATATCATCAACATACACAGCAATAATAACAAATCCACCAGAAGAAGTAGAATAAAATAAAGAGTGATTAGTGACAGAACGAGAAAAGCCCATCTTTAGCACAACATCACTAAACTTGTCAAACCAAGCTCTAGGAGAATGTTTCAATCCATAGATGGCTTTCTTCAACCTACACACCTTCTGACACTCCCCCTGAGCAACAAAACCAGGTGGTTGCTCCATGTATACCTCCCCTCTTGTAGATCACCATGAAGAAAGGCATTCTTTACATCGAACTGAAATAGAGGCCAATCAAATGTAGTAGCGAGAGAAATAAGAATACGCACAGAATTCAGACGAGCCATTGGTGAAAAGGTCTCAAAGAAATCAACCCCGTATGTTTGTGTACCCCTTTGCTACCAGTTTAGCTTTCAATCTTTCCACAGAACCATCTGGATTATGTTTACTGTAAATACCCATCTGCATCCCACAACATTTTTATCTGGAGGTAAGTCAACAAGTTCCCAGGTGTTGTTCTGTAACAGAGCAGACATCTCAACATACATAGCCTGTTTCCAGCCAATATCCTTCACGGCATCAAGATGCTTTCTTGGAATGACCACAGAATCAATCCTAAGAGAAAATGAGCGAGCCTGCTGAGATAACTTAGACAAACAACATACATTTGTAATAGGATGTCGAATAGTACAGGAACGGGTACCTTTGCGAACAGCAATGGGAACATCAAGGTCAGACGGTTCTTGAGGAGTCCCTTGAGTAGAGGAGGATGGTGAGGGCTCAGAGACTGGAGTCCCTACCTCCTCTGGATCTTGTCTGCCTCGTCTGCGATAAACATGTGAATATTGCTGAATTTGTGGACCATCTGCTAGCTGCTCTTCTTGAATGATAGTATAGTCAGGAATGATAGGTGGCACTCTCTTACTCTGATGTGGTGGTGGCACTCTCTCACTAGCATCTGATGGTGGCACTCTCTCACATAATTGCTCCCCCTTACTGGGAACACTAGAGAAATATGGAGTGGATTCATGAAGGGTCACATCTCTAGACACAAACATACGACGAAGACTTAGACAATAACATTTGTACCCTTTGCTAGTGTTGGAATACCCAAGAGAGTCCTAATTGACCTAGGAGATAACTTATCAGCCTTAGGATCAAAATTGTGGACAAAAAAAATACAACCAAACACTCTAAGAGGAACAGGAAGTGGTTGATCCTTGGGACGTAAGACAGAGAAAGGAGTACGTCCTTGAAGCACAGAAGAAGGTTGCATGTTGATAAGGAAACACGCAATAAGGAGAGCGTCAGACCAGAACCGCTTAGGAACATTAGATTGAAACATGATTGTCCTGGTAGTATCAAGAAGATGATGATTTTTCCTCTCTATTACCCCATTCTGCTGAGGGATGTGAGAACAGGATGTACGATGTATCATCCCAACAGAACTACAAAAATCAGTCATAGCATTTTGAAGATACTCCAAAGCATTATCAGATTGAAGAATTTTAATATTGCAATCAAATTGAATTTTTATTTCTTGATGAAAATGCTTGACAATAGATAGCACACACTCTCGACTTTTCAACAAATAAATCCAAGTCATACGCGAAAAGTCATCCACAAAGGAGATAAAATAGCAAAAACCATTATAACTATTAGAATGTATGGTATTCAACCCAAAACCAATTGGCAATGGGTGAAGGGACCACACACCTTATAAGCTCCAGGACCTCCCCAGAGCTCAGCGGTATGGGACTATTCTAACATCCCCCCTCAAGTGCAGCCACTTTTGTGTGCTTGCACTTGTTCTTTTTTTTAAGTAGGGTGTGGTCCTCACACTTGTCTCATGGGGTCCGCTCTGATACCATATTAGAATGTGTGGTATTCAACCCAAAACCAATTGGCAATAGGTGAAGGGACCACACACCTTATAAGCTCCAGGACCTCCCCAGAGCTCAGCGGTATGGGACTATTCTAACATCCCCCCCTCAAGTGCAGGCACTTTTGTGTGCTTGCACTTGTTCTTTTTTAGGTAGGGTGTGGTCCTCACACTTGTCTCATGGGGTCCGCTCTGATACCATATTAGAATGTGTGGTATTCAACCCAAAACCAATTGCCAATTGGTTTTGGGTTGAATACCACACATTCTAATATGGTATCAGAGCGGGTTCCATCCTGAGAGAACCCTAGCGCCGCCGCTTCCCTCTCTCTCTCTCCAAGCCGCTGACTTCTCCGTTACAGCCGCCGCCGCCGCTCCTCTCTCCGAAGAGAGCAACCGCGGGCTCTCTCCGCCTGCGGGCGGCCGCAGCCGCCATCTCCATGGCTTGGCCGGCTGCCCGCTAGGCATATCCCGGCCTCCATGGTCATCTCTATTCTCTATTCTTTCATTCTTTCCATACAACACCTTTGTTGCCTATCATAGCATCCGTCCTCCATCATCATCCACAACAGTCGCCGTCATAGGCATCTGCCGCGGTAATCTCCATCCGCCATCCGAAAACAGCAGCACCAGCTGCCGCCTCCATCAGCAGCAGCACCAGCGGGCGCCGCCGCCGCAGCCAACAGGAGCAACACCGCCCCTAACAGTTGTCATCTCCAGCAAACGACCATCATCCAAGTCGCCATCCCAAAGGAACAGCCGCCGACCATCCGTGACGCAACCTGCATTCCCGGTGTCGATACTATCAACAGGAGGTCGATAGTATCGACTTTATCACAGCGACAGAAGAGCGTTGGCGTCGATACTATCGACAAGAGGTCGATAGTATCGACTTTATCACAGCGACAGAAGAGCATCTGCCGATACCATCGACAGTCCTGTCGATGGTATCGACAGTTGATCAGTGACGATGTAAAACGGTATCGACCGTCCACTCCATTTCATGAAGTCTTCAGATCAGTCGTCATCGCCGCTTTGGAGAGGGTCCGCCTTGGCTCCGCATGCATCCTCTTGGCATGCAATATCTCCGGAGTCACGCAGGAGACCCTTTGTCATCTCCTATGTTGCGACAATGTGCTTCATCAGCCGAGTGTCATATCCAGCCATCATCCGCAAGTTGTTGCTCCTCCACTTCATCATCATCCCGACGATCTTCATCCGCAAGTTGTTGTTGCGTTGTGCGTCATCATGCTACTGTTGCCATCTACAGTAGGCGATCACCCATCACTCTCCACCGCTACCAAACAACCATGTTTACTACCCCCATATGCATTATCCCTGTCTCTATTCGGATCCTTAATCGGTCCTATCTTTTGCTAATCGGATCCTATTTTGACCCTAATCGGATTTTTTCTTTTCGGGTCGGGACTAGATCCATTTATTTTTCTATTCGGATCTCATGTTGACCCATTTAGTATACTCTCTTTGGCTATCGGTTTCATTCTCCACATATTACCCATCTCCATTTCACATATTCCTCTCTTTTTCTACCATTTTCTTTCCCACCCACCCATATTATGTGAGCATCCATTTTCCACATTACGGGGGGGGGGTCATATATCCATTTCTCCACACAAAACACTCACTTTCATCGTATTTGGTGTGCGGGGGAGATAGAGAGGAGAGAAAGAGATGAGAAGAAAGAGAGAGCGAGCATGAGAGCATATGAGAGAATGTATGAGAGAGAGAGTATGAGATGAGATGATGATATATATATTCAGATTCCAGGCTATCTTCATGGAGCTTCACATTGTTCAGCACACCGGTTCTCTACTTGAGCCAGCAGTGAACATCCAGCGTCGACATCATATCTGTTGTTGATGATGTATTCCTTCAGCTGCATTCACATGAGACAGATGGGTGCTTCTTCAGAAGCTCAGAGTTTTATCTTCACCGAGCTACTCATCACGTCTTCTCCGAGCCGCATTTGCTGTATCGACATTGCCTGTAGCTGATCCTCTTGGGACTTTCCTTGATGGATGATCTCCTTTCCCGTCAAGCCCCCAAGTTTCATGGTTCCTGCATCGTATCAAGCAGCAGATCGTCCGTCTACGTTCGTGCCGCGTTAAGCACGTATTCCAGTGGCGAGTTGCTGTAGTATCAGGTCCATTCGTCGACACTATATCCGCGTTCGTGCCGCGTTAAGCACGTATTCCAGTGGCACATTTTTCAGCCTACAGAGTATCTTCAGATGTCTTCATTTCAGATGCACTTCAAGGAAGATCTTCTTCAAAGCTCGAGTATCTTCAGCCTGCAAAGTCATCATCACTATTCGATTCAGAGGGAGTATTGATTAAGGGGGAGTAACATATTTTGTATGGGAGTGATATTTATCTTCATCTTTCATTTATCATTTCTTTTTTATCGAGTCCTGTAACTCTCCAAGCTTGGACATGTGTTTCACCCATGCTCCAGCTTGAGGGGGAGTGTTAAAGTGTCTATATTAGTCTATTAGTTAAATAGGCTAATTAGTTTAGTGGGTCTTTATATTCCGGCCCGTCTAGTTTAGATTACTTGGGTCTTAAGTAATAGGGCGTCTCTCCTTCTATATAAAGGAGAGGCTGTCAATCTTTGTAATCAATCTATTCTTATTCAATCAATCTTATATTTTAACACCAATTGGCAATGGGTGAAGGGACCACACACCTTATAAGCTCCAGGACCTCCCCAGAGCTCAGCGGTATGGGACTATTCTAACAATAAATATGGTCTTTTACAGGACCCCAAACATCACTATGGATCAACTCAAAAGGACATGACGCCTGTTTATTGACACGACCGGGATAAGACATCCTATGATGTTTTCCCAGTTGACAGGACTGACACTCTAGAGACGATACTTGAGACAATTCTGGTTCTAACTTTCTCAGGCTCTCTAATGAATGATGTCCATATCTATAGTACCACAGTAAGGGAGAGCCACTCAACAGGACATCTGGAGCAGGAGCAGAAACCTGGCGAGGCAAACTGTCACCATGGAAGAGGTAGAGATCACCTTTCCTAGGCCCCCCACCAATCGTCCTCATATTCTTGAGATCATGTAATATAAAACAAGAAGGTCCAAAAGTTACCGTACCTTTCACAGTATCAATCAACTTAGCAACAGACAGAAGATTAAACGGAAAGGCAGGCACATAATGTACGGATTTAAGATCAATTCCAGGAGTCAGAGAAACAGATCCACTGGCTAACACTCTCCTCACTGAACCATCTGCTATTGTTACAGATTTGTGAGGAATATGTGAATCAATGGAGTGAAGAAGTCTCCTCATACCAGTCATATGTTGTGACGCTCCAGAGTCAACGACCTATGATGAAGTAGAACCAGAAGCCAATAAAGAGGTAGCATGATTACCAGTTGTGGACGCCAAGTTGGCTGAAGATAATGATCCCAAGCTTAGATGCTGAGTAGCCAGAATAAATCTATCATATTCCTCCTTGGTGAGTATGATTCCAGAAGGACAAGAACTCGAAGCAGGAGGCTCAGTAGACTCAGTAGTGGTAGCGTAGTTTGTTTCTCCCATAGGTGGTGCAGCAGGTCGACCATGCTTCTTCCAGCATTTCTCAATAGTGTGTCCAGGCTTGTCACAGAAGGTGCATTTAGGGCGAGTTCCACGTCCTCGACCCATACATGTCTGTCCTCCTCTCACTGCAGCAGCTACAGAAGCATGAAAATCTCCTTGAGATGAGACTGCAGTAGGATCAACAGGTTCAAAGTTGGCATGTAAAATCCTTGAATAAGTCTCTTCCAAGCTGGGAAGTTTATCAGAAGCTAGAATAACACTGTGGGTTGAATTGCACAAAGAACTCGGACCAGACAAAAAAATTGTTGTAATCAAGTCATATCTGTCTTTGACTTGCTCCTGGACGGTCACTGGATGGTAGAAACTCAACTCTTGTGCTATACCTTGGATCACCCCAAAGTATTCTCCTAAAGATCTGTCTCCTTGTCGTTCTGCAAAGAGGCGGTCATATATCATGAACTGACGAAGTGCATTCTTCTCCTGAGAATAGTGTTTCTTTACAGCATCCCAGATCTCTTTGGCAGTAGTGTAGAACATGAACCTCGAGGCAATCCGAGGTTCCATGCTTCCCCACAACCAAGTCTTCACCAAATTATTATGGCGCTTCCATTCAGCATAGCCTTTGTCAGTAGACACAGGAGGATCCGAATCAACATGTCTTGCCTTGTCGCGTGACTCCAATACAGTATGGACCACATTCATCCATAAGAGGTAGTTCTTCCCATTCAGCTTGATGGAGGGGATAGGAGACATCTCACTATAGATGGTAGATGCCTTGGTGTCCTCCATGATTTAACAAGAAGAAGAGTGACGGATTGATACGCGTCACAAGAAGATATGCGTGATGGAGAGATACACGTCACATCACAGAAGAATCAGATGTGTATCTGATGCATCCACAGCCCCCAACTGAAATTCCGTAATCACACATAGAGGAGATGTGATTACGAATTTCCTACGTACCGACGGACCCTCCGGTTTGGGATTTAGAAATCCGTTGGATCAACCGAAGGACCCGACGATCCGGAGAGAGGAGATAGGGGGGACTGTGACTGTTGCGCCTGGCCCGGGAGGCGGCTGCTGCACCCGCCGCCGGAAGGCGACTGCTGCGCCCGCCTTGGGCCGGCGGCGGTTGTCCTCCCCTTGGAGGCGGCGGTGCGGCGGCCGGGGGAGCCTGGCGACCGGCCGACTGGCAGCTGCTGCGCGCCGGCGGCTGCGGCTATCCTGCGTGCCGGCGGCAGCGGCGTTGGGTGAAGGAGGGGGGCGGCGCTCAGTTAGGGTTAGGCTCGGATCCCTTGCTCTGGTACCATGTGGAATGTGGAGCCGCAATGCAATGTGCAGTGCAGCGTTGGGAGAGGCAATAGGCCTTCTCCCTTTTTATTAATAAGAGAAATTGGATAATTTACATAGAGGTCCAGCAAGATATAGAAATTACAAAATAGAATAAATATGACATATATTAACATTAATATGTCTAATGTTTCTTGTATATACTGGGCACTGAAGTAAGGAGGTGTTTTCGTAGCTTTGTTTTCTTGACCACGAGAGTGACTTGGAAGTGGAGAGGATTTAAAGATTTTTGGCAGTTTATTCAGAATATATGGATGGTGGTGCTATATATGGGTAGAATTGTTCTACACTACCAGGAAGGGTGTAGAACTCGAACCTTCCTTCGAGATTATACTGTTTAGTTGTTAAATTGTTGTTGTTTCATGGCATGATGTGGTAGTGAAACCATGTCCTCAAGAATCCTTAATCCAATTTGACCTATGACATAAGGATTTCTGCTTTAGTTCTTTTCTTTTAATTGCTTAGTTAACAAAACAAAACATCTTTTGCTAAAAAGATCTAGATTGTTGAAGTTCATCGCTCTTGTGTTTAACAACTCTTTCTCCTTTGGGACACGACCTTGACTACAACGAACCCATCTACTGCGGAGGCAGATGAGTCGAGACGATATAAATTTAAAAGTCGTTTGAAATTACACCAACAGGCCTTGACAATGAAACCTCATATCGACATGTGAATTCCTTTCTAGAAGGGTGATCCACTTTTTTGCACTCTGATTGCAACGGATGATGTAATTTGCTTGACCATGTTCTCTTCTCCCTCAAAGACAAAGTGAAGCAATGGTTTTCTTCCAAGACCGAGGTTATGACTTGGGAAAGGATGCGGAACGAATTTCTCAAAAAGTTGTATCCTATTATGAAGCTCACTAAGATATGTTGGTCTATAACCTTCTTCAGTAAAGTGAGCAATCAACGGTTACATGATAGTTGGGAGAGATTCCAAAAGATGTTGAGAGACAACCATCACCACGAAGTATCTGTGTGGTAGCTTGTACAAGCCTTTTATGCATGGGAAGAAGCCCCATGTTCTCCAAAACCCCTCTCATGGGCAACAGCCCCCGTATCAAGGTCCTCCACACCAGCAACGAGTTCCACCTCCACAGCAACAACAAGCTTCCCCTCCTCATGAGCAAGTTAACATTGTGACGGTCCTAAGAGGTGGAAGAACCCTTCAGCAGCCCAAGACCAAGTGGGAAGTGATTCTGTGAATGAAGGGTATGTACGATGATGTCGAAAAAGCTTATATTGATTGTGATGCCAAGAACAAGAGATACTGCAAGAGTTAATGATATTGTGATACCGAGCAGTCCTATTGTAACACATGTTTCTCCTAAGGTGATCCTGAGTACTCCACTCTTGAGGAATGCTATTCCTTCTACCAGTGTTTCAAAAAGCACCCCAGGCAGCCGCTTAAGCGGCTTGGGCGCTTAATTTTGCCATTAATCGCCCAATTAAGTGGATGTCTTTAAGTCGTCGCTTGGGCCACTTAGTGGGTCCACTTTTTGTCGCATAGGCCACTTTATTGGGTTGTTTCTTGCTTTCATCCATGTTTGGTAAAAACAACATTGAAACATGTTTCGTTAGTAACTTCTACTTCATATACACAGTATCACCAAGATCTATATCGATAAGGATCATATATTCATATATAAACATCGTTTATATATGAGCTTAGACAAATTACATTAAGTATAGATCATGGATTATTCTACTATTACTATATGCAATTACAAGTACCATTCCTAATTTGCTGCAGATAATATAAATTGTTCTTCCAGGTATGATAAGTAAATAATTCTATAGTTTATAGTCTACTATTTAGTAACTTAATAACATTTTGTGTACTACTTTAAAAGGCATATTTTACTTTATTAGTTGCGTAGTTTTGGCTAGTGGTTACTATTTCGGTGACATGAAAAAAAAAATTATTATTGTTGTTGTACAAAATTATTTAGTAAAGAAATACCCTAGTTCATTAATTACATATCAAAATATTGATGCTAAATAGTCACATTTTATATTATACTACTAGTTATAGAAATCTATACTAAGTATAATCAATTAAAGTTATATATACTTGGTTTATAATTCTAAAGTTCACAAGATATAATTATATATACATATATTTGTTTATACATATATGATATATGTGTGTAATTATATAAAAAAATATACAAAAACTAAAGCATTTGCTTTTTATAAAAGCGCTCGCTTGGTGCTGAAGCAGTTACAAGGTCATGTTTGCTCGCTTCCCACTCCGCGCTTTCTAAAAGATTGCCTCCCATGATACCTCAAAGTGATCTAGTACCAAGCCAAGCAAGTGCTAGTGATCCGCCTTTCCTCGATGCCTTGAATGAGCCGTCATCATCCAAAAAGAAAAGAAACATTCAAATGACATTCTTGAAATATTTAAGCAAGTAAAAGTGAATATCCCTTTGCTTGATGCAACCAAACAAATTCCTATCTGTAAAAAAAAATTTAAGGATATGTATACTTTCAAGAAAAGACATCCAGAAAAATGCCAAGAAAGTAGTTGGTGAAGCAAGTGAGCTCCATCTCACAACAGTCCCTCTTCATTAAGAGAAAAGATCTTGGAGTCGCACTCATCACATGCTACACTGGTAGCCATCTCATTGAGAATTCCTTACTTGACTTGGGGTCTAGCGTCAACTTGATGCCCTATAGCGTCTATGTAGAGTTAGGTCTATGCAAATTGAAGTCGATTAATTGTACTCTTCAATTAGTCGATTGTTATACTAAGGTGCCAAGGGGACGAGTGGAAGATGTATTGATGATTGATAAGAAAAGGTATTGGTGTTTCCACTGAACTTTATTGTATAAGACATGCAACTAGAGGATAAGAGGATTCCCATCATTTTAAGAAGACCATTCTTATCTACAATCGATGTTGAAATTCATTTGCGCACATGCACTATTACCTTCACATTTATGAATATGGAATTGAGTTTGAATACCTTCAAAATCTCTGGACAACAAGATGAGAAGGATGATAATGTGAAGATTGCTTCAAAGATTATCTGACCAATGGAATGAAGAACAGTCGTTGAATGCTTTTGAGAGGCCATATGCTCTGAGAAGACGACCACAAAGATTGCAAATGGTAGACGATTGGTGGCTAAAGGCTGAAAATTTAGCGCTAGTGGGAGGCAACTCAACTGATTTGCGACATTTTCCCTAATTCTTTGTACTTAGTATACTTTTACTTTTATACTTTCCAAGAAGCACACACATCATACTTGTTGGTTTTTGTTTTTCTATTCATCATAACCTATGGAGTGGCAAAGCCATTTGAAGGTCCGGATTGGAAAGAAGAAGATTGTTAAATTGAATTGAATGTCTACAAGAAAACACCCAAAATGGCGGTTCTCTCACAGAACGGTTGTGGTGCTCACCATCAAGTTGCGCTAAAAATCATGTGATCTCAAGATGAAAAGTAGAGTGGTTGTTCTTTCCTAGAACGGTCGTTGTGCGAAGCTGACTAGAACAGTCGTTCTCTCATAAATTGGCCATTCTCTTACAAAATGGTGGTGGTAATCCTAGACCCACTTGAGAGCCTAGTGTCAATTCAAAAGTTTGGGATGGTAGGGCAGTACACCATCTTGCTTTGTCCCTTTGTTCTAGTTTTGTAACAAAAGTCTCCCACTTTTACAAAAATCGGTGATTTTTCATGATGCAATAGGCTCCTAAATGTTCAACATGATTTATATGTTGGTCGCCAATTTTATGCAAACTATCACGATTTTTCCCGCTTTTTCATGATGTATACGATTTTTCACAATCTTTCATGACTTTTCACAATTTTTCTCCTTGAAGTCACTTGCTCTTTTTGTTACAAAACCGCATACAGAAAGTTTTAGATATATGTTAAACCCCCAACCCCCACTCTCCTAAAGCAGTCCATGTTGTTGCATTTCCCTTCCTCCCCTTCTCCTCTGATGTTGTATCACATGCTCAGCTTAATATTCTTCTCTTCAATCAGCAAACACACAATCCTCCTCTTGGTTTCATATTGTTTTCTCATTTGCCTCACGTTTGTCATTACCAATACCAAGCATACTCAATATTTCATTAATAATTACTGTTAGAATTACAAGTCATGTGGTTGATCATATATGGGTCGGAGTCTATAGGCCCATATAGAGTCTAGTCATATAGAGTCTAGTCTAGTCAAGTCTAGTTAGATTTGGAAGTCTCTAGAGTCATGAGTCATGTCCACCTTCTCCTATATAAAGGAGAGGGGTCTCTCTTGTATATCATAACACAATACTGTGAATATATCTATTCTTTCCAGTCAACATGGTATCAGAGCCTTCTTTCTAGGGACCCTAACCCTAGAGAGAAAACAACGAGTCTCTGCCCGCGACCGGTGGGCGTCGTCATCGTCGGTTGCCCGCAGGGCCATCTCCATCATCCTCTTCAAAGGGTGATCTTCAACGCCTTCTCTCTCTGAAGGCCCACCGTCTCCTTCATCATCTGAATCTCTACATCGTAGATCCAGATATGACTAGCGTCTTCATTGTCATCGTAGATCCAGATCCAAATCCAGATGTAGATCTAGCACCCCCGTGTGTCCATCTTTTCATCTTTTGTCTTCCCCAAGCACAAGGTTCAGCCGCTCCCTCTAAAGTCCAGATTCAAGCTGTCATCAACAAGATATGCAACCCCATGGTGGTCTTCAAGGTGGAAGTCATCTCCATCATCTGTGTCGTCTTCTTCTCCAAGGTGGAGTTCATCTCCATCATCTGGTTTGACATCCTCATAATGGTGGGAGTCATCTCCACCACCTAGATCGTTGTCTCCATCATCCATGATGGAAGTCATCTCCATCTGAATCGTCGTCTTCATCATCTAGATCGTCATCTTGGAGGCTTATTTGTAGGAGAAAAAATAATACATGAAGTTAGGGTTAGACGTTTCTAACATTTTTCCCATAAATCTTCCCTGGCGGCGTGGAACACGGTATGATTCTCACTCTACACGCCGTGTGTTTTCATCAATCAGTACAAATTTTCATCCAGTACCCATGTCACACGACGTGTTGATATCCAACACGCCGTGTTGAGTTACACCTCTGAAGTCACAC
>OY856412.1:1231280943-1231305943 GCA_963693085.1 Alisma plantago-aquatica | reverse complement strand
CGATCATATTTTACATTATGCCTTCAGGCTTAGTTGATGATGATGATGATGATGATGATGATGAAGTTTTACTTTCATCCACCTGATCCCCCACAAATGTTTTTCTTTCAGTAAGCAGATCCTCTTGGACATCTTTTACATTAAGCCTCGAGGCTTAGTTTATGATGATGATGAAGAAGCTTTATTTCATCCACCTGAACCCCCACACATGTTTTTTTTCATGTAGCAGATCCTCTCGGTCATCTTTTACATTATGCCTCAAGGCTTAGTTGATGATGATGATGATGATGATGATGATGATGATGATGATGATGATGATGATGATGATGATGATGATGATGATGATGATGATGATGATGATGATGATGATGATGATGATGATGATGATGATGATGATGATGATGATGATGATGATGATGATGATGATGATGATGATGATGATGATGATGATGATGATGCTTTACTTTCATTCACCTGATGCCCACTCGTTTTTTTTTTCAACTGGCAGATCCTCTCGATCATCTTTTACATTAAGCCTCGGGGGTTAGTTTTTTATGATGATAATGAGGATGATGAAGCTTTACTTTCATCCATTTGATCCCCCCAACATGTTTTTTTTCAACAGGAAGATCCTCTCGGTCATCTTTTACATTATGCCTCAAGGCTTAGTTGATGATGATGATGATGATGAAGCTTTACTTTCATCGACCCGATCCCCCACACATGTTTTTTTTCAACTGGTAGATCCTCTCGATCATCTTTTGCATTATGCCTCGAGGCTTAGTTGACGATGATGAAGCTTTGCTTTCATCCACCTGATCCCCCGCACATGTTTTTTTTCAACTGGTAGATCCTCTCTCTTTTACATTATGCCTCACGGCTTAGTTGATGATGATGATGAAGAAGCTTTAGTTTCATCCACCAGATCCCCCAAACATGTTTTTTTAAACTTGCAGATCCTCTCAGTCATCTTTTACATTATGCCTCGAGGCTTAGTTGAGGATGATGATGATGATGAATCTTTACTTTCATCCACCCGATCCCCGATACAAGTTTTTTTTTCAACTAGCAGATCCTCTTGGTCATCTTTTACATTATGCCTCGAAGCTTAGTTGATGATGATGATGATGATGATGATGAAGCTTCACTTTCATCCACTTGTTCCCCACACATGTTTTTTTTTTCAACTGGTAGATCCTCTCGGTCATCTTTTACATTATGCCTCAAGGCTTAGTTGATGGTGATGATGAAGAAGCTTTACTTTCATCCACCCAATCCCCCACACATGTTTTTTTTCAACTGGCAGATCCTCTCGGTTATCTTTTACATTATTCCTCGAGGCTTAGTTGATGATGATGATGAAGCTTTACTTTCATCCACCCGATCCCCCACACATGTTTTTTTTTCAACTGGCAGATCCTCTTGGTCATATTTTACATTATGCCCTGAGGCTTAGTTGATGATGATGATGATGATGATGATGAAGCTTTACTTTCATCCACCTGATCCCCCACACATGTTTTTTTTTTCAACTGGCAGATCCTCTCGGTCATCTTTTACATTATGCCTTGTGTCTTAGTTGATGATGATGATGATGAAGCTTTACTTTCATCCACCCGATCCCCCATACATTTTTTTCAACTGGCAGATCATCTTGGTCATCTTTTACATTATGCCTTGAGGCTTAGTTGATGATGATGACGAAGAAGCTTTACTTTCATCCACATGATCCCCCACACATGTTTTTTTTTCAACTGGCAGATCCTCTCGGTCATCTTTTACATTATGCCTCGAGCCTTAGGTTATGATGATGATGAAGAAGCTTTACTTTCATCCACTCAATCCCCCACACATGTTTTTTTTCAACTGGTAGATCCTCTCGCTCATCTTTTACATTATGCCTCGAGGCTTAGTTGATGATGATATTGATGATGAAGCTTTATTATAATCCACCTGATCCCCCACACATGTTCTTTTTCAACTGGCAGATCCTCTCGGTCATTTTTTACATTATGCCTTGAGGCTTAGTTGATGATGATGATGAAGCTTTACTGTCATCCACCTGATCCTCCACACATGTTTTTTTTCAACTGGCAGATCCTCTCAGTCATCTTTTACATTATGCCTCGAGGCTTAGTTAATGATGATGATGATGAAGCTTTCCTTTCATCCACCTGATCCCCCACACATGTTTTTTTTTCAACTGGGAGATCATCTTTGTAATCTTTAATATTATATGTCGAGGCTTAGTTGTTGATGATGATGATGATGATGAAACTTTACTTTCATCCACCCGATCCCCCCACTCATGTTTTTTTCAACTAGCAGATCCTCTCGGTCATCTTTTACATTATGCCTCAAGGCTAAGTTGTTGTTGATGATGATGATGAAGCTTTACTTTCATCTACCCGATCCCCCACACATGTTTTTTTTCGACTGGCAGATCCTCTCGGTCATCTTTTACATTATGCCTCGAGGCATAGTTGATGATGATGATGATGATGAAGCTTTACTTTCATCCACCCGATCCCCCACACATGTTTTTTTTTCAACTGGAAGATCCTCTCAGTCATCTTTTACATCATTCCTCGAGGCTTAGTTGATGAAGAGGAGGAGGAGGAGGAAGCTTTACTTTCATCCATCTGATCCCCCACACATGTTTTTTTCAACTGGCAGATCCTCTTGGTCATCTTTTACATTATGCCTTGAGGCTTAGTTGATGATGATGATGAAGAAGCTTTACTTTCATCCATCTGATCCCCCACACGTGTTTTTTTTCAACTGGAAGATCCTCTCGGTCATGTTTTACATTATGCCTTGAGGCTTAGTTGATGATGATGAAGAAGAAGCTTTACTTTCATCCACCCAATCCTCCACACATGTTTTTTTCAATTGGCAGATCCTCTCAGTCATCTTTTACATTATGTCTCTCTCCTACAAAAAAATGATCTCCACTCCCCTAATTTGGTATATCTTCTTCTTCAATTACATCATATCTCCATTTTGAATCTAGTAACCTTTAGTTAGGTTCCCAAACCCCTACATTTGGAAAATTCCATTTTGTCTTCCACTTTCATTCTTTGTAGTAACATACGATAGAAAAGTGGTGTAACGCCATGCCTCCTCACTACAGACTCCCCCTCCTACCACCATCTATAAATATTTAGAGACCATTTCTACCTTTTAATTTCCCAACAAGTACTAAATAACCTAATTAGTATTCAACCTGCATAGAGCACCATTCCACCTGAACCGCTTTGGCATTGCAAGCCAATTCAACACACCCTTACCACACACAGACCACTACCTACCTTATAAAATCTAGCAACTGGTATCCATTCCCTACCTCCTCTTTTCTAGTACACGCCCATTACCTCAAAGAATAATCACACTAGCACTCAAGATTTTCATGTATGTCCAATAAGCTTCTTTAGTTGCCATAACTCATTTCCTCTTTTCATGTTGTTAACTTCTACCATCATTTCAAGCAACTCATTATTACTACTTAGACTATATGTAGATCTACACATAGTTGGTTGACTTAGTCATGCCTCCTAACATTGGGTTTCCAACATATGTTTCATGTATGGTGTTAGACCTAAACTGAACTTTATATTAACCTTGCTTTCTTTACCTTCATTTCATAAGTTATTGAATTATTATGGAACTGTTTTAAATCATTTTAACATTATATCTACTCCTTTTCATATTGAGTACATGTGCTTTAAATGATGTAAACAACCTATATTCAATTTTTTATTGGTTAAATTTTGAACATTTACACTGAAAAAGGACCTATCTTAGTGCTTGCAACCGTTGATGGAGAGTGCTCTTTCAACTTTAAGGGAGCCTTGAGCAGGCCGCTTCAAGCTAAGTTCTCTGAGTGATAGGTCTGCATCACAGTGGACTGGCTGCCAGATGTGTTCTTATGACTGAATAGTTATGGTCACATTGAGCTGGATTGGTGAGATGATGTGTGTTGTTGAGGGGCAATGCAAGTGCATCTCGATGTATTGATAAGGGTACAATGCACGTTTTGGGAGGTTGATGTAGGTACATCTAAGGGAAGAGCTTGTGCATCTCGGTGTATGTTCATGTTTTGGCTTGCTTTTGGAAGATTAAAGCCTAGAATCATCATCGAAAGCTAATTGTAAGACCTTTAATATTGATTAGCCCCTAAATCCTATGTTTTATCTTTATCACCTATTTGGATGCCTGATGATGTATGTTTAGGGTGTTTTGTTGGTTTGTGTCTTACTTGAGGGACTATGTATAAACTACCCATGGTTATGGGTTTCCTTGCAAATTTTTATAATAACATGTTTGCTTTCTCTCTCTCCATATTTTACTTGGTGGATGCACTTAATGTTGGTAAGTATGCCTAGACAGCCAATATGATGATTTTGAAGGCATATTACATAAAGGATTTGATTAATAATAACAAAGGCAAGCTTCCAATTCATTCTAATTCACTCAATTATGAGGCAGTGAGGAAACATAATGAATGTCTAAAGAATGACAATTACTCAATGATGTATGTATTCAAAGTATGTGACTTGACAATGAGATCAAATGGAAGTTAGGAGTATGTACATTCTTAATATTTCCATGGTTGGATGGTAATGTAAAAGGCAGATAGACAACAATAACACATAAGAATGGAGTGTGGGTTGGTTGATAATAGAATCTCATTACTCTTGATATGGCATATCAAACCAAACACACAGATACATGTTGGAGAACAGTGCATCGGACAGACCCACTTTGAGAGTGACACATGGAAACCATACTTGGTAAGTCATAGTCATCTCTCATAGTGAAGGTGGTGATTTTGATTCTTAGACCTGAAGTCACTACACTCATCACGTGTCTTTCGGTATACTTTAACATCATCCAACGTAACCCTGAAACATAGATTTCCATAACAGTGGTGATTGGGTAGTTGTGACACATGGGGATAGACTGTGAGTGATGTAGATGGGATTTGTCCCTCCTATTGGAGTTTGATGTCCATGTCCACTTGATTAGTGAGATTGAGAAACGCATGCACATGTGAATCAATATATGATATTGAGGTCACATATATCTCATGTATCCTTCTCTAGGTTCAAGGAACATAGACTGAACATTGATAGGATGATGATCCCATGCCTCAAGTTCATTCTAGATATCAGAGACAAAGGAATTATACAATTACTACAACACCTTACACAGATTGTAGGTTGAAGTTATTCTTCAACTTTCTATTCACTTGGTAGCACTGATGTGTGACTAGGCACTGCTCTTTGCTTGTGATGTCTTAAGCTAGTTATGGACATTCACTGCCAACATGATATGGGACCTATAGAGTCACACACATAGGAACTCATCTAGAAGAGGAGTTTATCATCAATGATGATTGAATTTATTACTAAAGTGTTTAGGTAGTCAATTTGAGCAACAAATTAGCTGATTGGACTATCATTTGATCGGCTCAAGTGTTGAGATGGACGTCTAGAGTGTCATGTTGATCAAAAATTGAATTGTCTAAGTTTTGCCCGAACTGGAGAGTGAACTGACTGGTTCACTTAGTGAACCGACTAGCTTGTCTCACAAACTGACCAGTTGGGTCCGTGATATGGCTGGCTCACGTGAGCGAGATTACTCAATTTGTGGAGAAATTCGATTGCATCAAGGATTAGTGTTTATGGCATGTCGTGCATTAATTGGAATCGAATTAACAAATCATATGTGATTGGGAAACATAGCAAAATGATTGGTTTTCTATGTGAGACTACTGTCTCTCATGTGAAACAACCAGTTTGGATGCCAACCGACCGGTTTACATTTGCAGGTTGTAAGAATTCATGATCTTCTGGTCTCTTCCACTCCTACAATGACTGGGAACCACGACCCTAACCCCTCCTATAAATAGAGGGGTATTGTGGGCTTCCCAACACACACAACTAAGAATCATTTGCTCTAAAAATTGTTGTCCTTTCTAGTTTTGATAACCAAGAAAGCCCAAACAAGTCCTACCCGACTAGGGAGGGATAGAGGGAGAGAACAATTGAGAATCATTGTTGTTGGAGAGCATGTTGGTATAGTACACCAATGGGAGGGACAACTCCTTCTTGTCCGTTCTAACAGGACGACAGGAGTTCTGGGTGGTCCGTGTGGACTCCCATAGAGGTGAGGTGGCCTTTACACATCTCTAGGATGATATCAGCCCAAAGTCCATGGTGAGACTGTAGGAGCCACTACATACTTTGTTCAAGTTTGTTGTCCAATGTGAAGAGCAGGAGCTACACAGACACTGTCTAAGAGAAACCAGCAGATATTTGCACTACACTGAGTTTTAGTTGTTGGACTTGCTCCAGGACCACGTATAAACTCATTAAACTATCTTTTCTATTTCATAGTTATTGATGTGACTTGTTGTTATGGGAATAAGGATAGAAAAAAATGTTTCTCCTATCGTACTCTATGCATGTATTTCCCAACAATGATTTCAAAACCATGTCAATTTACTATATTTTAGGATAATTGATATGATCGGATTTTTGGTTTTATCATTTATAAATTATGTACGATGTGAATACTTAAATTGGTCAATGTGTATATATGATCAAAGACCACATATAATCCTAAACTAATATATATGATATATATGTAATTTACACATGTCTCCCTAAAAGCAGTTTTGATGGTGGATGAGTAGTGTGTTTATGGACAATAATCCTAATATTTGTGTGTGGTTGAATGGTTTTTTTTATTTATATATTATCTCAGTTTGCATATCAAGCCCCTACCTTCTTCTTCCCAATGTAAAGTTAACTCTTTCCTACCTCCTCTCCCCTCAAATGTAACTTGAGGTTTCTAATTACCATGTAATAAGTTTATTAGCAATAGGATAGTTTCTTTTCTTACAACTATGAAGATGACGATCAACGTCAGGCAATCCAACTACTTCATCAAATGAGATGATCGACTGGAGGACCAAGGAGGGGTGACTGTAGGAGGCACGAACTGACTGGCTACTAGGTCCAACTGACCATTTGGAAGAAGTCCAGACATCGCTTGGACATAAGGCCAACCAATCATTTCAGGGGACCAGATGACTGGTCAAGAGGCAAGACGACCAGTTCAAGGGTTGAACATATCAACTCAGATTGGCAAGCACAGATCTACATCGATAGTAGGTTCATGCATGTGATGTGATGATAACCTAGGTTTTAGTAATTCATTGTGGCTCCAAGGAATTATAATAGTATGGCCATAACCATCACTTTTTCATATTGCATGTTTTTGTTGTGGGATATAGTATGTATATGATATGTACTATATATATGTGGTGATTGGATAAAGTATATGTATATACATAAACTCTCTCAGATACAATAGTAGTTCTAAGATTCTTTCCATTAGCACAACATGTAAAAAGCTTGATTGACTTTTCTTAGGTTACGCCCTCGTGTGGTGCACCGTATATCTCATGGAATTGTGATGGTAGATATGTAGGTCATATCTATCGTGTTGACTATTGGGTCAGGCTTAACTAGTGATTCTTAGATCGTCTAAGCCTAGAGGCATGTAGATGATGATGGAAAAGATTTGTGCATATCATCTATCCAAGAATTGCATATGATGCAATTGACAAATGTTGTCTACCTTAATGATTGACTATGGTTTCTAGCATATTGGTTGGGTGATAGTTGAAATATTTTGAATCTTAGCTCATAGAAGGTTGTATGATGCAATCTTCTGAATTAATAGAGAGGGCTATCAATTTGAACAAAATAGTGAGAGCGATTACTAATTAAAGACCTAATAAACATCATCAAATTTTATAATCAAATCAAATCAAAAATGAATTTTTGACAAAATTACAAACGCTTTCATAGAATCAAATGGCAACACACAACAACACCTTTTCTCTACAATCAATCCTTGAGAAGGACAAGTTAAATGGGAACAATTTCCACAATTGGTACATGATGCTGAGAATTGTTCTCATACAAGAATGCAAGCTCTATGTCATGGAGACACCAGTTCCATAAGACCCTCTTCCTAATGCTCCCAGGGATGACAAGGATTCTTAGAAGAAGCATACGAAAGATTTCGTGGATGTCAAATGCCTAATGATGTGCTCAATGAACTATGAGTTTCAAAGATAGAATGAGAACATGGAAGTTATGGAGATGGTCACACATCTCAGGAACATATTCTAGGACCAGGCTTGATAAGAGAGATGATATTTCAAAAAACATCATTCAAATGTAACATGGCAGAAGGAGGTCCAGTGGGTCCTCATGTGCTCAAGCTCATTGGGTATGTGGAAAACCTATCAAGACTGGGATTCCTTTTGAGTCAAGAGTTGGCCAGTGATGTGATTTTGCAGTGTCTGTCAGAGTCATATAGTCAGTTTGTCATGAACTACAACATGAATGACTTTGACAAGCCATTGATAGAGTTGTTGGGAATGTTGGAACAACTAAGGCACAAATGAAGAAATACAAACCTAAGTTTTTGATGATGATAATCAAGACAAAGGGTAAGTCTAAAGTCAAAGGCAAAGCTAAGAAGACATTTGCAGCTACCCAAAAACCCAAGTCTTCAGACCTCAAGGCAAAAGTAAGAATAAAGAAGGGAGGCAAATGTCACCACTGTCACCCGACTGGACATTGGAGAAGGGATTGCCCCCTATGGTTGGAGGAACTAAAGAAGAAGAAGGAAGAGACATAGGCCTCTACTTTGGGTATAAACATTATAAGATAATTCTAAATTTACTTCTTCATCTCAGTATGTGATACCAGATGTAGATCTGACATACGTTGATGTGCAGGATCTGATAAGAAGTAAAGCCCTTCTAAAAGGACAAAGATGAACTGTGATAAGAAATAGTTTCTACAACCTATGTCCACATTTATAATTTATATTAGCCCATAGGACATGTAATAGAGTTAGTAGAACTGCTATTTCAATATGCCAATAAATACAAATATTTTATTTCTCACATCTTGTAAAGACAAGGATGACTATGAATAAAATATTTGATGTTCTATTTTAAATATATGTTCTTGTGTGGCTGCACTATAAAATATCTTATGATCTTTTGATAGTAACATTAATACCAAAAATATTATAATTGATTACTCAAACAATTAACAATCTATAGCATTATCATCTGGAGCACGCATGTGAGAAATGCATATCTAGATGTTTATCTAGACTCTTTTGGTTATTGAACCAATGAGAGACATGCAAGTCTTACTTGTGTGTAGTGTGATAAAGCATCATTCACTAGATGCAGTGGGGGATAAGCATTCTATTAGACCTTACACATGTTGACGTATGAAGATCTTATAGAATAAATGTTATGGATGGTTACTTAGACTTCATAGTATTTCTTGATGATATAATGATCTGCACTCATCAAAATACAAACATAAGTCTCTTAAAGTGTTCAAGGAGATTATAAATGAAGTATAACTTTGATATAAGTATTAAGAAACTTTGATATGATCAAATGTTGAAATACTTTGCAGTATAAGTTTGACGTCCTTCTGGAAGATGGTGATAGTGTAACACAATAAATTCTGAACCTAATGATGTGTCAAAAAGAAGGAATCACGTCATCATGATATGATTATCATTTAATCCAATCTTCTAATTTCCTAAAAAGAAATATGCTAAAGACTAAAGCAATGTACCATCCAAAATGGCTTAAAAGACACCATATGAGATATGGTATATGGGAATGTCCTGATATGTCTTATGGATTGAAACCTATATAAAGAAAGCAATTTATTAAAATGTCAATCCACAAACCATAATTGTTGAATATTACCTTTAATCCCAATCCAAGAACAAAAGTATTTTGTTACCAGGATAACTGAGTTCTAAAAGAATCAATGGGGGTAAAAGTAGAACTCAAAAGGTTTGAGGTCAACAAAGAGGTACAATGAGAACTAGTGAGAATCACAAATTATTGTGGAATCTCAAGTTCATCATGTAACACATAACCTCATAGTTCTAGTAGAACGAATATGAGATTGAAAGATTCTGAATCCAACAACTCAGATAGGTTGTTCATAACATGATGAGCCAACATATCAACTAGAAACTATTGAGAATCAAATCTGAGAAATGGCTTAAGGCCATTATGGAGTCCATGTAAACTAATAAGGTATGACCTTGGTAGTACTACCTGAAGGGGTAAAATGCAAAAGGTGAAGATGGGGTCTTATTTTAAAAGACCTCCATGGATAACATAAAGGACAAATTGGTTATAAATGTTTTTTAAGTTAGTTCAAATTGTTGAACATGAAGAAACTCCTTAACCAATTGCCATGTTTGTTGTTGCAGCTAGAATAGACTATGAGATTTGGCAAATGAAGCTTAAAATTGGATACCTTAAAAGGAATATCGGAAGGGATGTGTACGTGACATAGCCTAAAGGTTTATAACTGCATTAATGCAAATAAAGTCTATAAGCTAAAAGACTGAATGTAAAGACTGAAATAAGCATCTTAGAGATGGGATATTTTCACTTGACTAAATAGTCAAAGAGTTTGACTTGAATCAAGAAAAGATGAAATTTGTGATTACTAAAGATATAGTAGGAGCATATATGAATATTCCACATACTAATGTGGAATAACATCTCAATACATGATATTGAGATTTGGCATGGAAAAACACCTTTAGTAATGAAGGATTAGGTAAAACATCCTATGAGATAGGGATCGAGATCTATGAAGACAGTTCTTGAAAGTTTCATGACCTAAATATGAGCACATATAAATAGCAAGATACTAAAAGAGTTCAGTATGAAGGATTCAATGAGAGAGAATATGTCCATTATATATGGGATTAATCTCTCATGAACCCTATGTTCTGATTCTTGCGAAGAATGGAAATACATGAATGAGATGTCATATGCACTAGCAATTGGATCTATCATGTATGCTATATAAATGTACTTATTCCATATTCTTGTATGTATTGGACATGACATGATGATTTTAGTTTCCAATAAGGGTTATTGTAATGTCATTTATATACAACCATTAGTACTTGAGAAGCACTAATGGATAAATTGTTAAGACCATGGCAACAATGAAGAGTTGAGTGTAAAGAGTTACACGGATGCAAGCTTCCATAATGACAAAAGATGATCGCGATATCAAAGTTGTGTATTTAATCATAAGAGAAGATTTATTAGTGGGAAAGAGTTCCAAACTATAGGACCATTAACTTACAATTGTACAATTGAAACGGAGTATCCTAGTGTTATGAACACAGGAGTTGATACTATATGGATCTAGAAGTTCATATGGATGAACTTAAAGATGTTCCAACTATTGATGATGCAGTAAGGATATTGTGATAATAATGGAGCTACTTGTTAGGCAAGGAATATCATATAGCATATTATGGCAGTTCCATCTCATACAAGAGGTCGTACAGTGAAGAGTCAAGGAACATGCAATACACAGACTAAAAAAGCAATGTGTCGCTAGCCCACTGAATTAGCACTTATGCAGTAGAAACATGATGGACATGTTTAGATCATTAAGGATGAGATCTGTGAGTGATTGGCTCTAAGTGCAAGTGGGAGTCTGTTGGTAAGTATGTCGAGAGATCCAATCATATGATTATTGTGAAGGCATATTACATAAAGGATTTTATCAAAAATAATAAAGGCAAGCGTCCAATTCATTTTAATTCACTCAGTTATGAGATAGTGAGGAAACATAATGAATGCCTAAATAATGACATTTACTCAATGATGTATGTCTTCAAGTATGTGATTTGAACAATGAAATCATGCGGATGTTAAGAGTATGTACATTCTTAATATGTCCCTGGTTAGATGTTATTTGGAAGGCAGATAAACAACAATAACACATAAGACTGGAGTGTGGATTGGTTGATGAAAAAATCTCATTTGTCATGATATGGCATATCAAACCAAGTACACAGATACATGTTAGAGAATAGTGTATTGGACAGACCCACCTTGAGAGTGACACATGGAAACCATACTTGGTAAGTCATAACCATCTCTCATAGTGAAGGTGGTGATTTTGATTCTTAGACATGAAGTCACTACACTCATCACATGTCGTTCGATATAATTTGACATCATCCAACATAACCCTGAATCATGGATTGCCATAAAGGTGATGATTGGATAGATGTGACACATGGGGATAGATTGTGAGTGATGCAGATGACATTTTTCTCTTCTATTGGAGTGTGATGTCCATTGCCACTTTATTAGCGAGACGGAATGCATGTGCATGCACATATGAATCAATTTATGATATTGAGGTCATCTATATCTGATACAATCTACTTTAGGTTCAAGGAACATGGATAGAACATTGAGAGGATAATGATTCCATGCTTCAAGTTCATTCCCAATATCAGAGACAAAGGAATTATACAATTACTACAGCACCTTACACAAATTGTTGGTTTAAATTATTCTCCAACTTTCCATTCGCTTGGGTAGCACTGATGTGTGACAAGGCACCACTCTTTGCTTGTAATGTCATAAGCTAGTTATGGACATTCACTGCCAATGTGATATGGGCACTATAGGGTCACACACATAGGAACTCACCAAGAAGAGGAGTTTGTCATGAATGATGATTGAATTTATTACTATAGTGTTTAGGTAGTCAATTTGAGAAACAAACCAGCTGACTGGACTGCCAGCCAATCGGCTCAAGTGTTGAGACAGTTGTTTGGAGTGTTAGGCTGATCAGATATAGAATTGGCTAAGTTCTTACCGAACTAGATAGTGAACCATCCAGTTCACTTAGTGAATCTGCCAACTTGTCTCACTAACCAACTGGTTGGGGTGAGATGACCGACTCACATGAGTGAGATTACTCAATGAGAAATATGATTGCATCAAGGATTTGTGCTGACGTCGTGTCGTGCTTTAATTGGATTTGAATTGCCAAATCATATGCGATTGGAAAACATAGAGAAATTATTGGTTCGTTATGCGAGCTTACCATCTCTCATGTGAATCGGTCGGTTTAATTGCCAACTGACCAATTAAGCATTCACAGGTTGTGAGAATTCATGTTCTTCTATTCCCTTCCACTCCCGCAGTGACTGGGAACCCTCACCCTAAACCCCCTATAAATAGAGGGGCACTGAGGGCTTCCCAACACACACAATTGAGAATCAGATGCTTTGACAATTGTTGTCCATCCTAGTTGTGGAAACCAAGAGAGCTCAAGCAAGTCCTACCCGACTAGGGAGGGATAGTGAGGGAGAGAGCAACTGAGAATCATTATTGTAGGAGAGCACATTGATGACTAGTACACCAACGGGAGGGATAACTCCTTCATGTCTTTTCTAGCAGGATGACACAAGTTCTTGTGGTTTGTGTGGACTCCCATAGAAGTGAGGTGGCCTTTTCCCATAGCTAGGAGGACGTCGTCAGCCCACAGTCTGTGGCGATATCATAGGAGCCACTACAAATGTTGTTCCAGTCTGTTGTATGTGGTGAAGACCAAGAGCTACATAGACATCGTCTAAGAGCAACTAGAAGATAGTTGAATTGCAATGAGTTGTAGTCACTGGACTTGCTCTAGGACCAAGTATATACTCATTAAACCATCTTATTTGTTTCATAGTCATTGACACGATCTTATTGTTATGGGCATATGGATAGATAAAAGTTTTGTTTCCACTGCCTTATTATGTGCCCATATTTTGCAACACTTAAGTGATCCAACCAAGTGTTTTTGCCCTTTAATTGGTTGGGAACTAATAGAAGTGGTACATCATTCCATTGGTAGATGATCGATGCAAGTGTGCATGGTTTTCTACTAGTTGAGGAGTGATGAGGCAGATTCTATGTGTTACAACCTCGATTTTTCTTATATGATTGTAATTACAATTGTTTCAAAAAAATGTACTTGGTTGTAAATTGCATGATTTATGATAAATATATGGATTTCTTCTACAACTCTTCCTTGTGCATGGTTTTTCATGGACCCTTTGGTAATAATGGGTCCAAGATAATAAAAGAGGAAGACAAGTTAAAAGGGAATAAGAATTTCATAAATAATAATGAAAATTGGGATAAAGGTGAAAAATATAAGAAATAAATAGATAAGTGTGGGTTTGATCATAATGGATGGTGTTACAAACCCCACATGGATCCTTGAGATACAAGGAATCAAAATAAAGGAAAATAATGAAGGGAGAGAGAGGAAATATGAATGAAATATATATATTTAAGAAATAACTTGCACATAAATAAAAGGTTCGTTTTATTTTGAATACAGACTCCAAACTTGTTACGCCAATGTATTAGGTCATTATTAAGTTTCCCTCAAATTTTGGGATTAAACGGAGTCATGGTTTGAGAGTTATGATTTTTCTAAAATTTCCTAAAGTGAAAGGATGTCAAATACATGTCACGATTATTTTCTGAGGTTTTAATCGATTTTTCGATTATGCGTGTGCAAGGTGATCCATTGGATCCCAGATCCATGGTTGTCGCTCATCATCTAGTTCCAACTGAACTAGGAAACAGGCTGCCACAGTGGGTTATTTCCATCTGATTTCCTCACAGATCATTGCATGTGTAGATAAGAGAATAGGCTAGTTGGGTTCGGGAGAGGATTCCAAACACATTATACCAGGTTCTTCATGCTTTGGAGGCATCTAGAAGAAACGCCTAAATTTCCCAAAACGGAAGGCGACGATGGGGGTTGGGAACCCTAGAATCGTCCCCCCAATCCTATAAATAGCCCCCCCTCGACTTTGGTCAATCTTCACAATCTCAAACGGCCACTTCCCCTCTGCTCTCGTGCCTTGGATGCTTGTATTAGAGTTGCTCTGGCGAGATCCAAGTTGTAACGTCGCCGCATGTGCGTCTGTTGGGTTGAGTGGAGACGAGAAGCAAACATTGTTCGATCGGATTCCACAATATGCCGCGTGAAGGATCAACGGCCCTGGTCGCTCTGCGTCTCAAGTCGGTTGTGAGTGGGTGCGCGCGTTGAGGACCGCGTGATCTCATGCAGTCAATGACAACTGATGATCCAACGGTCAACATTTTTCCAAAAAATTAAAGTAAGTCGCCTCTCTAGTCCAAAATTCCAGAAAATCATTAGATCTTGTTTAATTCACTAAAAATCGATCCCTTGGCCGAAAAATAAAAGTAAATAGTGCTTTTTTATCAGAAAAATATGTAGAATCTGATAAAAATAGAATTGGAGTCTGATAACGTATGAAATTCAAAAATTATATGAAGTTACCTCTATTAACACATTAAATCATAATAAAACCCTAAAAGGATGTGAAAATCGAGTATGATGAATCTTTGGGGTTATTTTTTAATAATATTAACCTGTTGAGAATAAAAGAAAAGGAGAATCCGAAAAAAAGATGATTGTATGCTTGTTTAGGGGTTTTATATACATGTTTATGTCTTAATGAATTAAAACCCTAATTTGGAAAAATATGAGTTTTAATGGTTGTAATCCGAAATTGCGAGTATACAACAGAGATGTAATGATTCTTGAACTTGGTTTAATATTAGAGAACCCTTAATGAAGATAATTGAGATAATTAGGGTTTTTATAAATAAGGAACCTATTTTAGGGTTGCTAGTCTAAAAAGGAGATAAAGTTGGGTAAAGAAACCCTAATGAACCCTAAGGGCTTGGAAACCTTAGAAAGTATCCTCATGTCATTAGGAAGTGTTTTGACATTAGGTAATCTATATGTTTCAGGAATTAAGGGTTGTTTGCATTAAGGTGCTTGCTTGGATATTTTGTTGAATTTGGATTCTATTGCTCAAGAACATGTATGTGGTTATGCCTATGGTTAAATCATTTTAGTTTCCCAGAGATTCCCGAAGTTTTACTGATTGCTTGGAATAAATGCTTGATTGACTTTTATTTCATGCAATTATAAAGTGACTATGACTATCACCATAATAATATGTGCATAACTAGCTCATATCATGGTCCTCCTCTGTAGCTCTGATGTTGATGAGATAGATGACCTAGTACATGGTCTACCCGTGAGGTAGGATCATCAGGTTATCATGAGTTAATGTGTTGGTCTACCCTTAGGTAGGACCATCTGACTCCATGACCCTATGTATTGATCTACCTGTAAGGTAGGATCATGGGGGTTAGTTGAGATCTACCATATGAGAGGTAGTATCCATGTCCACTGCAGGGACATCACAGAGGCTAGGGTATGTAAGGATTGAGTAGTCATGTTTAAAATGTAAAGTTTTCTTGTTAAACCATAATTGCTTGCAATATGTTATTACAATTAAATGCAAGATTTTTGTTTCCCCCACATACCAGTATAATTCACTATACTGACCGTCATTTTGTTTGTCGGCGTTTTAGGTTATCAAGAAAATGGTTATTCCTTTAAAGTGGCATTGATGGAATAAAGCTTAATAAAGAATTGGAGGATTGTAGTTAGATAAGTTCATTCTTGGGTAAATATTTTCACTTCCTATATTTTGCAAGGTATGAGTAGAAAAAATTTATTTCATTAAAAGTTTAGTTGTAGTAGAATTTATTAATTATTGTTGATTATTTGCAAAACCACTGATCTTATTTTGGAATAACGCATCTGACCTCTTGGTCTCCCTTAATTGGGGTTTACTGGGAGGCGGGGTCGTTACATTTGGTATCAGAGGTGTGGTTTTCCATTTAATCTTATGTAATTATTAAATTTTACAAACTCTTTAGAGCCCCGGGGAGTTATTAGAGGATTTTCTGAGGATGAAGGTGTCTAGAAAAGGATCACGGTCTGGGGGCTGGCAATATTTTCCTCCGCCCCACTAGTCGGTCACGAGGACTCTTGGATGTAGTGTGATTGCCTGGCCAAAATCCAAAGAATTGACTCAAAATAAGATACATCTAGGTTTTTTCATCTATCTTCATCCCTTCTTTACCTCTTATTTCTGGAGAAACATTAAGAGCTTATGGTTTTCTCTCTCTCCACTACCTCCTATGTTTGGGAATACAAAGTGTTAAGGCTTAAGGGATCCTCCACCAAATAATAAAATACATGTATACAAGAGCACATGGACATAAATTAAAGTTTATATCTTCCAAGTTATAAATATGTGCTTAAAAAGATTTTTAACTTGTGTATAAGAGCATGGCTCATGTGAAGACCGTAGCTATCCCTAAGGCCACTGAGAACCCTGCTAAGGGTTGGCCTCCCCGCAAGAGGAGGGGATCTTTCAAAAAAAAGGAAGAGGAACCATGGTGATGAGTCCTCAAAGAAGAGAAAGATACCTGAGGGAGCCTCAGAAGAAGGCTCAGACCCTAAGCTGGTTCCCTTTAACAACCCAGAGATGGACCAAGAAGAGGAACACATGTCCAAAGATGAGGCCAAGTTTGAGGAGAACCCGACTGGTGGACCAGGACCTGCAATGGTAGTTCACACCCCTGACGCCATGTGGACGGAATAGCAGAAGAGGCTGACTGAGGCCATTAGTGCCCTGACCCTCAAGGATATAGCCAGAGACAAGAATGGTGAACCAATTTTCATTTGTCCCTAACTTAGAGTCACCATTATGAACTTTGTCAAGCTGAACATTGAGAAATTTTGGGGAGAAGATAAGACTGAAGTGGTCGATAAAGCAGATGTTTGGATGATAGTAATCGATAACGGTTTCTACATGTTGGAGGGGCAGCCGAACAAGAAGGTCCCTTTTGCTGCACATCTTTTGGAAGGAGCAGCCAAGATCTGCTAGGAGAACCACATCATGGGTCGAGATCCGAGTGTGGGCCCAATGGCATGGACCGACTTCAAGACTATCTTCACAGCCAAATTCATTCCCACCTCATCTAAGAAGGAGAAGGAAAGAGAGTTCACCAACCTGATCCAAGGTAACTTATCAGTCGCAGACTTTGGCCGTAAGTTTTGCATATTGGAGCATTTTGGGCACATGATGGATGAGGAAAGACGAGTGGATCATTTCGTAGAACATCTTCATCCTGCCATTAAGCCTCATGTGATGGAAAGTAAACCAAAAACCTTCACTGAAGCCTACAACACCGCCCTGGACATGGAAAGGACGGTGATGCCTGCTCAGAATCCACCCAAAGGATATTTGGGTTTCACTGAAGGTACCCAAGGCCAGAAAAATGATCACAAGAAAGGACAAGGGTGCAACCATACCAAGGGAAAGCATGGAGGAAAAGGAAAACCCCATCATGAGAACAACTGACCTAGGTGTCGCACCTACGGAAAATGGCATTCAGTGAGTGCCACTATAAGAAGAGGGCGTGCTACTATTTCTAGTAAGAGGGACATCTTCAAGCCAACTACCCTCTGCCAGACCCGAGGGGGCTAGGACCAGTAGCAGCCCTGCCTGTAGTAGCCCAACTTTTAGTTGTTGCCCCACCTACTAGAGAAAGAAGACAAGCTCGAGTTTTTTCTATTGACAATGAGGAGGCTCAAGCTAATGCTAATCGGTTGATAGAGGGTAATAATCCTTAGAGTTTTCTTTTATGTTTTAAGATAAGCATGTAATGGTCTAATGTATGGTGAAAAATAATGTAGGCATGCTTGAAGTCATGGGACACAATGTAAAATCTTTATTTGACTTTAGATCTACTAATACTTTCATTTTGAGAAATCTCGCAACCAAAGCAAAATGCTTTATTTGACTTTAGATCTACTAATAATTTCATTTTGAGAAATCTCACAACTATGCTTTGGTTGGATATTAGGCATTTAGGGTATATCTTGGATGCCACAACCCCAAGTGGTTGAATCTTTACTTCCCTTTTGAAAACTCATGTGATATATGTTAAATATCGAGGTCATGAGTTCCCTACATATTTTATCCTCCTTGACATGAATGACTTTGATGTGATCATTGGTATGGCTTGGCTTTATACCTATAGGGCTAATATTGATTGTAGGGAGAAGAAAGTAATTATAAAAAGACCAGGTCACCCACCGTTGATCATCAGGGGTAGGAAGGATGCTACCACCAGCCTGTATGTGTCAGCTTTGAAGGCAGAGCAGATGATAACCAAAGGTTGTCAAGCTTTCCTAGAATTCGTTACCGAGCCGGAGCCCAAGATGCAGCCCTTAGAGGAAATAGAGGTAGTCAGGGACTATGCAGATGTCTTCCCGGATGATTTGCCTGGGATCCCTCCTGAGAGAGAGGTAGACTTTTCGATAGAGCTAGATCCCGGGACAAACCCTATTTTCAGAACACCTTATAGGATGGCCCATACTGAGTTTCTCAAGCTGAAGAAACAACTACAGGAACTGCTAGACAAGGGTTTTATCCACCCTAGCACATCACCATGGGGAGCACCCATTCTCTTTGTGAAAAAGAAGGACAGTTCGCTCAGAATGTGCATAGACTATCGGATGATCAACCAGGCTACCATTAAGAACAAATACCCTTTACCCTGGATAGATGACCTGTTTGACTAGTTGAAGTCAGCTCGAGTCTTTTCAAATATTGACCTGAGATCGGGTTACCACCAGTTGTGAGTCAAGAGTGAGGACATCCCGAAAACCACTTTTAGAAACCGTTGTGGCCACTATGAGTTTGTGGTTATGCCTTTTAGGTTGTCCAATGCCCCGAGTGTGTTCATGAACCTCATGAATAGTGTGTTCCAACCCCTCCTTGACTCTTTTGTCATAGTGTTCATAGACGACATCTTGGTTTATTCTGATGACCTAGAACAACACTGAGACCACCTGGGTGGAGTCATTGATATCTTGAGAACGTAGAAATTTTATGGGAAATTCTTGAAGTGTGAGTTTTGGATAGATCGTGTCATGTCCTTGGATACATCATATCTGGAGGGACCATCTTGGTGGATCCAGCTGAAGTGTCGGCCATTCAAGATTGTCCAGCACTGAAGAATCCTTCAGAGATTTGTAGCTTTCTGGGATTGGTTGGATACTATCGGCACCTCATAAAGGATTTCTCAAAGACTGCTTTGCCTCTTACCAAGCTCACCCAAAAAGATGAGAAGTTTGTGTGGTCGGACCTATGTGAAGCACGGTTCCAAGAGCTGAAGGAGAAGTTGACTACAACCCCAGTGTTGAATTTACCGTCCAGTAACGAGGGTTTTATGATCTTCACTGATGCATCAAAGATGGGACTCGGATGTGTTCTAGAGCAAGATAGGCATGTTATTGCCTATGCCTCCAGACAACTCAAACCTAATGAAGTGAATTATCCGACACATGATTTAGAGTTGGCTGCAATTATACATGCCCTGAAGATTTGGCGACACTATCTGTATGGAGCCACATTTGAGATCTTCACCGACCACAAGAGCCTGAAGTATCTCCTGACTTAGAAGGACCTAAATCTGAGACAGAGACGATGGATGGAGTACATGAAGGATTATGATTTCATCATTACCTATCACCCTGGAAAGGCAAATGTTGTAGCGGATGCTCTTAGCTGAAAACATCTCAGGTGTGCAGTTGTCTTGTCTAGCCAGTGGAGGAAGCTAGAAGATCTTGTGGAATGGACTCCACAACCATTAGAAGATCGAGTCCATTTGGATAATATACAGATTAAACCATACATGTTGACTAGTTGGTAGCTGCCCAGATAGCCAGTCCAGAGCTTGACAAGATGAAAGGGTTACTGGAGAAACCTCAGACCCATCTCTCTATAGGAGTGGATGGTGGAATCCGATACAAGATTCGTATTTGGGTTCCTGAAAGTTCTCTTTTGAAGGATCGTATCTTGCAAGAAGCTCATGGTTTGAAATACACATTACACCTTGGCACTACCAAAATGTTTAAGGATCTGCAGTGGTACCTTTGGTGGCCCGGAATGAAAAGAGATATAGTGGCATATGTGTCCAGTTGTCTCACTTGTCAGATGGTGAAGGTTGGACACCAGCGACCCAGTGGATTGTTACATTCGATTGAAATTCCTGAGTGGAAATGGGAACAGATCACCATGGAATTTGTGGTGGGTCTACCCAAGACCAAGAGAGGTCATGATGCAATATGGGTTGTGGTATATTGCCTTACCAAGTCGGCACATTTCCTCGCACTAAAGATAACTGCCAAGGTGACATACTTAGTTGAACTGTACATCTGAGAGATTTTACGGCTACATGGTGTTCCAAGTTCGATCATTTCTGACTGCGACCCAAAGTTCACTTCCAAACTGTGGAAGCAGGTACAAGATGAACTTGGCACTATACTGAAGTTTAGTACAACATATCACCCCCAGACTGATGGACAGTCAGAGAGGACAATCTGAACTTTGGAGAATTTTTTGAGAGCTTGTGTGCTCAATTGGGGTGGTTCATGGGAGAAATACCTACCCCTCACTGAGTTTTCTTACAATAACAACTACCAAGCCAGTATCAGGATGCCACCATATGAAGCTCTCTATGGGAGGTTGTGTCGGTCGCCACTTCACTGGGATGATGTTGGTGAGAGGACCTTGTTGAGGTCAGATGAGCTCCAGGTGTATGCAGATAAAGTCACTTTGATCAAGCAAAGGCTAAAGAGAGCCCAGGATTGACAGACGTCATATGTGAATGTGAAGCGGACTGACTTGCAATTCACCGTGGGAGAGCATGTGTTTTTGAAAATCTGACCCCTCTGATCTATAGCTAAGAATAGAGGAAAGCTGAGTCCCCGATACGTGGGTCCGTTTGAGGTTTTAGAACATATTGGTGAAGTTGCTTATCGTTTGGCCTTACCCCCTCTGTATAGTATGATGCATGATGTTTTCCACGTGTCTAATCTGAATCGCTATGTGAAGGACCCGAGCCATGTGCTGAGCATTGAACCTATTGAGATCCAAGGGAGACTGACATATCTTGATTCACATGTGAGAGTACTGGATACCAAGGTGAAAGAACTTAGAAATAAAGAAATAGAAATGATAAAGGTTCTTTGGAAGCACCATGGAGAGGATGAAGCCACATGGGAGCTAAAGACAGACATAAAAAAGACATACCCTGAATTGTTTGTTTGATTGGCTGAATTTTGGGGACAAAATTCTTATAAGGAGGGGAGGATATTACAACCTCAATTTTTCTTATATGACTGTAATTGCAATTGTTTCAAAAGAAATGTACTTGGTTGTAAATTGCATGATTTATGATAAATATATGGATTTCTTCTACAACTCTTCCTTGTGCATGGTTTTTCATGGACCCTTTGGTAATAATGGGTCCAAGATAATAAAAGAGGAAGACAAGTTAAAATGGAATAAGAATTTCATAAATAATAATGAAAATTGGGATAAAGGTGAAAAATATAAGAAATAAATAGATAAGTGGAGGGCACCCGCTCTCCCTTCTCTCTAGACTTCTCTCGGTGGCCGCCGTTGGGGGAGGGAGTGATTCCTTAGCACTTTCCTCCCCCTAGCATCCACACAGCCACGGCGAGATCCGATCGAAGGTTGTTGCAGATAGCTGGAGCTAAGAAGTGGTGGGGGCCTTCTCCTCAGTTGACCTGGAGAAAGGGGGACAAGACATGGAGCAACGCGAGAAGCCAGTCAGATCTGCGGAGCGGCTTTGTCGATCTGTTCGACCTCCACTCAGTTCAAGAGTGACTGATAGAAAAGAGCATTCCCTCCCAGATCTGGGGCTCCACGATTGATACTCCATTCTCGCAGGAAAAGCGAAGGGGATCTGTCACCCTTGCTCCCCAGGCACCCCCTTATTTCCTCTCTCCGAGCGAATCCTGGTTCGTCTAGGGCAGTGAAGGTCGTTTCGTCCGCAATCCCATTGGTTGTCTTGGCAACCACGATGTTGTTGGGTGGCTTGCCTCAGGATGGGACTCCTCTAAGTCCACCCTGACGACGCCCCCCTTCTCCGGGCTGTACTCGGGTCTTGTCCCCTGCTCTGGGGTTCTGAACCCGACACAGTAGTGGCGGTGCTTCTTGCTTGGTGGCGCCTTCAGTCCTGGGAGACCAACAGAGTAGTGGGTGCTTCTTTCATCATCAATTTCTGGATGGAAGGTGGTGCTGGTGCAAACTAGGAGGAAGCTCGTTGTCTCCTCTACTACTGCGTGATGGAACACTCTCAGAGTGTTTGATGATATGCCTCTGTGCAAACAGAGGCATTGGGTCTTGGCTGGGTTCCTCATCCAGTGCTGGCCTCGGACCACTTGTTATTGTGCGGTGGATGGTACTTTGGGGAGCTAAGCATTCTTGTTCCTTTCCCCCTTAGTCTCCCTGCTTTTACGACAAGGCAACATCTTTCAGGTGTTTGTTGGAGTGCTTGCGTGTTTTGCTTCTATCTGCCTGTCGAATTCACCTAGACACTAATCAGTACTGTTCGGTGCCTTGTTTCAACCTTCGTATGTCTTCTGACCACTATCTTCAGAGGATGATCATACTTCCATGTGTGAAGAAGAAATATGATGGTTGAATGGGTCATTGTTCCAGTGTGATCATACTGCCTTTGGAGTCTTTTATGAGAAGATGGTTTGACAGGATAGACACAGTGATCTGCAGCTGTTTGAGACAAATAAACTCCAAAATAGAAGTGTGACCTTGCTTGGTGCATAGATAGAAGCTAGGTGTCCTTAGTCTACCTTCTGTGCCTGCACAATTTGTGGGTGGTATTTATTGTCAGTGCAGCTCCTCAGCTGTGTAGGCTGATGGATAGTCAGTTTCTTATTTGTGTATTATTTTGGGACGTTTCCTTCTGGTTTGTAGTTTCGTCTGTTTAGAAATCTTATGTTTCAAGACCGGTTAGAATATGGTATTTTGTTTTCAATCTGTAATCCTGTAAAGGGTTAGGGGGTGTGTCTTCATGTACCTAAAGTTTTGGATTTTAATAGCAACAGACTTTTTAGCGGACCAAAAAACAAAGTGTGGGTTTGATTATAATGGATGGTGTTTCGAACCCCACATGGATCCTTGAGATACAAGGAATTGAAATAAAGGAAAATAATGAAGGGAGAGAGAGGAAATATGAATGAGATATATATATATAAGAAATAACTTGCACATAAATAAAAGGTTTGTATTCTTTTGAATAATGACTCCAAACTTAGCACGCCAATGGATTGGGTCATTATTAAGTTTCCCTCAAATTTTAGGATTAAACGGAGTCATGGTTTGAGAGTTATGATTTTTCTAAAATTTCTTAAAGTGAAAGGATGTCAAATACATGTCACAATTATTTTCTAAGGTTTTAATCGATTTTCCGATTATGCACGTGCGAGGTGATCCATTGGATCCCAGATCCACGACTGTCGCCCATCGTCTAGTTCCAACTGAACTAGGAAATAGGCCGCCACAGTGGGTTCTTTCCATCCGATTTCCTCACAGATCATTGCATGTGCAGACAAGAGAATAGGCTAGTTGGGTTTGAGAGAGGATTCTGAACACATTATACCTAGGTTCTTCGTGCTTTGGAGGTATCTAGAAGAAACGCTTAAACTACCCAAAATGGTAGGCGACGGCATGGGTTGGGAACCCTAGAATTGGCCCCCCAATCCTATAAATAGCCCCCCCTCGACTTTGGTCGATCTTCACGATCTCAAATGGCCACTTCCCCTCTACTCTCGTGCCTTGGATACTTGTATTGGAGTTGCTCCGAAGAGCTCCAAGCTGCAGCACCGCTGCAGGTGCGTCTGCTGGGTTGAGTGGAGACGAGAAGCACACATCGTTCGATCGGATTCCATGATAGGCCACGTGAAGGATCAACAGCCATGGTCGCTCCGCGCCTCAAGTTGGTTGTGAGTGGGCACGCGCGCTGAGGACGGACCACGTGATCTTGCACAGTCAACGACGAATGATGATCCAACGACCAATGTTTTTTCGAAAAATCAAAGTAAGTCGCCTCTCTAGTCCAAAATTCCAGAAAATCATTGGATCTTGTTTAATTCACAAAAAATCGATCCCTTGGCTGAAAAATAAAAGTAAATAGTGCTTTTTTATAAGAAAAATATGTAGAATCTGATAAAAATAGAATTGGAGTCTGATATCATATGAAATTCAAAAATTATATGAAGCTACCTCTCTTAACACA